>WOVY01001905.1:0-112728 GCA_013436015.1 Rhipicephalus annulatus
GTCCTTCTGTGTGCGAAACTGAGTGGTCGTGAAAAAGAGCTTGCCCTAATAAGACACCTAACCTTCTAGTAGTCCCCCCACCAGCCTCCGAGAAAAAAATTCTACAATCCCTACATGATGACCCCACCATTGGCCCGCCCTGATTTTCCCCGTGCACGCCATAGAATCCAACAGAGGTACTATTGGCCCCGTCTCTCCGCAGATGTCGCACGTTACGTAAAAAGTTGTGGCAAATTCAACCCCCGCAAGACAACCACCAACAGGCCAGCTGGATTCCTACAGCCGATTAAACCGCCTTTGAGGTCATTCAAACAAATCAATATGAACCCGCAGGGCCCCTTTTCCAAATCAACACCAGTAACAATGTGTTACAGTGGCGACAGATACCTCACACGATATGCGGAAGCAAGCCCTTACCTAATTATGCAGCGGTAGAAGTCACCACCAAATTTTTCGTTTTCGTGGAATCAATTCTTCTGCAACACCAAGCTCCTGATGTGCTCGACACAGACAGGGGAACAGCTGCCATAGCAGAGCTGACTCAGGCCATCCACATTACAGTCGCACAAATCACCGGGGCGTGTCTCGAGTGGTCGACGCTATCGGAAATTCAACAAACTATCTATCCCTGACAGCCTCCGAATACATCGTTAGCCGCTATCGAAACCAAGGCGTGCAGTTTTCAAAGACGACGGTCTATTTTTAAGGACCTTCGACGCAAAATTTTGGTCTGTCCTGTAGTACATTTGTCTGTTTGTCCACTCTTAACGACACCGGGGGTACTTGAAACTGCCGACTCCATCCGCTGTGTCCACCAATGTTGCTCAAGATTTAGCGTTCATAATTGTGGCAATCGTCAATTACAAAGCCATTATTGCGCATGTCTGGGGCACCATAAACACGTATGTAATCTGCATTGTGCGTCTTTTACCAGAAAAAGCATACATAAGTAATTTTAAGGACCGTAAGCGCTTATCACGCTGCGCTGACCATGCAAACGCTTGCACTCGAAATTGAGTGTTTCCAACGCTTCACTAAGACGAGACGGTGGTGGAACCTACCTGTTGCCTTGCGTTGTACTGCTTATCACCTCTGAGACGGCGCGCCCACCCAACTCAGAGCCATGCGCTTCGTTTTCCAAGAAAAGTGACAGATATGGCGCTCATGTCTCACGTGTGACGTGACTTGATGCGCTTGTTCGCGTCCACTGTAACGCAGCGCCTCCAGAGTACCATTCACCTATTTTCTTGTGCAGATCATCAATCAAATGTTTGTTCACTTCTTTACACCCAAGACTGTCCTCCTTTGACGAACATTCGCGCATTAACATGCAGATATGGGGCCGATTTTCTTGGCAGCGCAAGTCCTCCTAACAAACATGTTCTCTATCATTCCTAAGAGCCTCCCAGTTTCCGCCTTCCATGCCGTCACTGGTACATGACAATATTTAGGTGAGATACTCGACTAAGCGAACCGCATTGTTTCACTCTGATACAGTTCGTATTGAAACAAGTAGTGTGTAATTTGTGATAGTAAAAAATGACCCAGACGTTCCGTCGAGGATAAAGTTTTACGGGGAAAAGAAAGAGAGGATGTGCCTCTGTTTTCGAACAGACGTTGAACAATTGAAAGAATGTGCATTCATTGAAAAAAAATGATGTTAGGCCCTTATTGTATAATCAATTACCTGAAGAAATGCTGAGGCGCAATGAGTCACTAACAAAAGTGAAGGATGTAATAAAAGACAACGTAAGGTGGTGTGCACCTGAGCCTGTTACGTACAATCTTTATGTTGCCTCTTAACCTGCTAAATATGCATGCAGGAACGCACAGTTGATTCTGAGCTAGGTCGCATATCTTCTATAATAAGAAATTGCGCGAAACAGTGCCACAAAAAGGACAAACTGCAAGGAGGGTGTTTACTTATAATAATATTAGATGCTTCGCGTCCAGTTCAAGCATAGTTTTTGGTCATTGTTGTCATGTTATGTACAATACTAATACCCTAAGTTGATCTCATAAGCTCGAAATGGGGCGTTTCTTTAAGTGCTGCTCTAGAAGCTCCATCTGCACAGCCAATGTCGCGAAACTAATTGGTTGTTTTTTATGGTGTTTCGTACTGTTAAATCTAGGGCTGGTTTTTTTCATTCTTTTTTTTTTTGCTCCGTAGGGACAACTCTGAACTTCACTGGTAGGTTTGGAGTTGGTTCACGTTTCTCACTGGTAGATTTAGAGCAACTCGCTCCGAGATGAATTACTCTTATTTCTCCACCACCAATTCGTGTATTTGGGAAGAAATATGACGAGAAGCACACGTCACTTCCGTCAATGTGCGTAGTAAGAGCTTTGCAAAACGGCTGAGATTGCTCCTGTGGAGAAAATTCTACCGTAAATAACACCGTGAATAGCCAGTTTTACCTTTTATTTGCTTTTCTGTAGTTCCGTCAAGACTTCCTGGTCTAGCGGAGAGCTACCAAAACCTTGATCCGTGAGTTTGAACGATCATGCCACTCCCATTGCCTTGATTGTGTTGGGCAGGAGCACGACGCATAGTCGTAAAGATTTCCATGTGCTGGTTCATATTTGTCGGCGACACATAAAAAAACTGTTCTTCTCCGCAGTGGGGACAAATTTGTCAAGGAAAATTAGATATTGGGAAAGGGAATCATTTATGCAACAATCATTTAAGGCACGTTCACACTTGAGAAGTGAAGAGGAACAAAAACGCCAGAGCGCCCGGAAAACCACGGCCGTGCACGTTGAAGATGTTCACATTAGTTCTGTTCTACCCCACCGCCCCCGCCTATGATACCTTGACAATTTATTCGTTTTTGCCTGCTTTCAGGAAACTAAAATTCGTACCGAATTATATTTATTCACGCAAAGTAGTGAAAAGAAACAGCTCGCAACTTTTGAAACATTGTTTTGGAAGACAAGCCAGCAGGAACAACACGAGTGAACGCACCGGCGGTGGCGTCGACAGATTCGATTGGCTGTACACAAAAGTGAGGTGGGACACGATGGCGCATGCCGACTCACTGCCACAGCACCGTCTGATTTCAGAGTTGTCGGTGATCGTAATTCAAACCAGGCTCTCGATCAACGCGTCCTCGTTCAGGCCGTCAAGCTTCGTCGTGCTGCATGGGGAGTTTTTAATTTGAGCCGATGCGAGCCGACGCCTGTGCCGCAATGTTGAATCTGCGGCCGGCTGGTTTGCTCACAAGGTTTGATATAGCGCAGCCAAAGCTGTGAAGCGGAAATCGGGTCCGGTTTCATGTCACGGGAGAATCGGTCATGGAGCGATTCTAGTGCGCCGGCCGAGCGGCGTGGTTTTCCAGCCGTTTGGGTGGCCAAACGAGCCAGTTTCCGGAATTTTTTGCCAGTTTCGCTCTCTTCGAGGCTAAGTGTAAACGCGCCCTTAGTGGCGTATTTGTAAACAGCTTCCTGAACGACCTCCTGCAGGGCATCTACGTCTTTCACAGGCAGATGTCGTTTGGTGCAATACGAGTGCTCGCTCTAGAATTTCGGTGGCAGTTCCGGATCTCCCAGACATTATTTGTTGCTTCTGATTTACGGAACGTTTCTGATGGCCCAAGTCAATCTTCTTGCAGGAAAAGGATCCCCATACGTTGTCTATCAACAACTGGTACCTTGAGTCCTGATGAGTTGCAAGAGGCATATAGATATGTCTTCTCTTATTCATTTTTATGGAATCCTTCTAATTAAGGACTAACGAATAATAATTGATTACTATCGTCTTTATGAGGCTGCCTAGCATTTTCTTACTAATTCAAGTTTTCCCATTTCCCCACGTGATCATTAAACCTCAGCTATATAATACACTTTGATTCATCCATAACTAATTAAGCGTCTTATATCTAACCGTTTACTTCATGTTGTCATGATTACTGTTCACCAAGCATTATAGTTCAATACTTCACTCAGCCATCACTTTGAACGAATACACTAAACCCAAAACGGGCTTATTGAAATTAACTAAAGCTTGGTCAGCCACAAGCTCCGCTGTTCGTCTCGCATTGCACTAATAATACAAGCTGACTGCATTTATTTGGATCTGTGGAACAACTCTTTTTTAGAAAATCACGGAATATATGAGCATGCAGCATATATGGTTGTTTTGTTTCATCCCGGCCCACTTATCAGCGTGGCATCTGTTTTTAGTGCTGCCCTGTAGCAGGCATCGGCATCCTTTTGGGGTGCACAGCCGCATTGCACGAAGCTTACATGGGGTGGGTCGCACGGCAAATAGGGGTGGGATGTAAAAAACTCTAATAAACATCATGTTCATTTTCTTGAGGCTTGCCGAAAGGTTGTTATTACTCCCAACAATAAGTTGCAAGCGAAAACTCCACCTGAGGCTTTGTCAACTTTGAACAAGGAATTGACAAAGGGGAGAGGTGAGGGAGTTTATGTTGTGCCAGGCGTCGCATGTTACTGTCCCGATGGCCGCATGCGGCCCGCTTGCCGCAGGTCACCGAAGTAAGGCCTTAATAGCACACCTATTCAGTTTGTATCCGCTACCGTCGCAGACACGGAATCTGTTTTATCAGCAAAAGTACCAAACGCAAGAAATTCTGTTTTCTCTCATTTTAAGTTCCCCGTGAGATTGCCCTTATTTCAGGGGACTTTGTACAGCTAAATTACAGATTGTGTTTAGTGCTTTCAACTTAAGCTTGGTACCCAAATAATAGCACATCATTGTCGCGAAATAATGCAAAATGACAATCCTAGATATTTACACGCGTTTTCATCCACATTTTAATAACGACGTGCGAGCAGTACTTCGGTGATATCGGTCAAGACTGGTGGTTGGGCTTGCTTAGTGAGGAGCAAAGACAAAAAGAGTTAGAGGACGTATAGAATGATACAAACCTCAATAAAAAGCCTTTAAACATACAACATTCTCAACAAATATCCGAAAATTATGAAAAGCCTCATTGATTATTGCGCTAGCCTAAAGGAAAATTTTCGTCACAATCGCTATATTTATCTACTGTTGTTGCTTATTCTCCAGAATTTATTTCCAAGTGATGTGGTGGAGATTCCTTTTCCCGACTTGGACATGCTGTTTGGCGTGCCACTAATATCCTCAGACCCACCCTACCCCGAACGCATGAAAGAAATGAGCCTCGCGTACATGAAGGTGTGGTCCACCTTCATAAAAAAGGGGTAAGTTGTTTTCTTATTCAAACCTTTACTCAGACCCTTGTCATTATGATGAATTTATTAAGAGCTACCTTCACTATCTTATCTACACCTGGAAACATGTAAATTAAAGGGACAGAGAAGCTCAAAATGTCGTTGTCTAACGAGATGCGCCTTAGTCACTGAAGCCTACTGCAGTGAGCATTTCTTTCTGGCATTCACTGCACATTTTGTGCATTCCATTGTCTTTAAGGGTATACAAAATAGTTTGTTCGCACAAAATAGCACAAGAATATGTAGTAATGGGTAAATCTCTAGAATTTCCGCAAACGTTGGGTGCTGCTCTACTCCTGAAATAGTGTTTTGAAATGTCCTAAGAACGCGCACGTGGCCTATGAAAGTCCATTATCTCACAGTGCAGAAGCCTCTGCCCATTTTGAATTTTCGAATAAACATTCAACCATATAGTTTCTTAATATACACTAGAGAGAACTCTGGCGCTAGTGTCTAAGGGAGCTGCAACACACGGCGCTACAGCGAGCAGGGGAATGATGGGTAGTACACACACTTGTCTAATTTTCGTACTTCTGTCCTGCTTCTGACTCCGTGCGTGTTCGTGTAGCTTGGAGCTGTTTTTTCATGAAAACAAAAATTAGCGAATGTTCACCGTTTGCGCTTCACAACCTTATTCTTTTAGGCTTACCATGGCGAATCAAGTCATTAAGTTCCAACGGGTTTTTTCCGTCTTTCAAAACAAAACCGTAACCAGCAATAAACAAAGCCGCAACTACAAAGACAATATAAATGTGCGTACTGCCCATCATTTCTATGGTCGCTGAACAATCGCAGCACCAGAGTGCCCTTTTGTTAATTTTATTTATTTATTTATTTATTTATTCACCTATTTATTAATTATTTATTATTTTTGGGAAACTCTATGCCTTCAACAAGGGACAGTCACGGTGACTTGAACGTGGATACTTGAAAAACAAGCACCGAGATGACGCAGAGTACACAGAAAAAAAAGACAGAGAACGAGCACACTTATGTGTCTTTTGTGTGTTTCTTCATTGTAGTCATGCTGTTTTCTTTTTCAGGAATGTACCAATATTCAATTGTTCTTTTTCTTCCTCACTGCATGGTAACATGTTTCATGTGTCCACTAGATTATCTGTCCAATATGAACCCATTTAGGAGAGGCAAATTCAATTCACTTCAAATAAATTTTGTTGGTATTTACATGCTGAAGGGTTGTGTTGCGTGAAGGGCTACGTGATTTGGCCCCGTAACCAAAATATAATGAGTAAGTACGAAAGGCATACAAGTGAAGAGCATCTACAGCTGTAAATTCTCGTTTCAACTTCACGTTTTGATTCACAGACCTTACACAGTGCACAAAAACCTGTGTGCTTTCTAAGGGGGCTTTCCGAGCAAATATGCAAATAAAATCGTTATTGTTCCAAATTCTAACCATCGATTATTCCGGGTTGAACTAATTGACACTTTCTTCAAATGACCAGTGTATTTTAATAGCAAAACGTTTCTATTATAAGGCGTGCACCATGGTAGTGTAGGAGTTAACGTCGTCGGCTGCTGACCCGAAGGTCACGAGTTCGATTTCGGCCGTAGTGGTCGCATTTCAATGCAGGTGTAATGGTAGGGGCATTGTACTCTGCGATGTCAGCACAGAATAAAGAATGCCAGATGGACAAAATTTCCAGAGTCCTCCAGTACACACTCTCTCATAGTCATAGGGTGGTTTCGGGACGTAAAACTCTATATATTATTCCCATTTTCGGGGGCGTAACAACTGCTGGCAGCACTCATTGCGAGGCATGTATTGCGTTACTGATATCTGTTCTTATTGAACTATCTGGTGTGACTATAGAATGAAAATTGTTTGATTAAGATTTGCTATGAGCTTCTAACCTGCATAATGTATCTCCTGCAACCGAGCAACTTCTCCCATATGTCACCCTGATCTTTCACAGGAGACTGCCGAGCGTAAATGGCAATCCTTGGCCCGTGATGATCGAGGACTCGCGGTGGACAGCAATCTCGGTCACCATCAAGGGCGGCATGAAGCTGTCGGCCCCAACTAGGTTTGTCCACAAGACCTGCGAGAAAATTGACGCTCTCCTGCTGCGGAGCATCAGACATCAGGACTCCGATTCTAGTGAATTTGCCACGGAGGAAACCTCCCGATAGTTTCAATCATTCTGAATTAGTTTTCTTACCGATGCATCGCAAATATATTCGCAATCAGATCAGTACTATTTATTTGTTTATTCATTTATTTATTTATATGCCCTAAAGGCCCAATTTGGCATTACATAGGGGGGATTTAAGTGAATACATTCATTTCAAGTAATATGAACAGAAAATGGAACACCAAAAAGTAAACAATAAAAGGAAACAGCGAGTAAATCGAATCACATGTTCGAGTCAAATACGTTCATTTTCATTAATCGAATACATATTCATTAGCAGAATAATAATGAAAACACCTATGAAAATACGTAGAAGAAACCAAAATAAGTATCGGCAGCAAAAACAGCAGACGAAACGAGGACAATCATACACAGGTCAGCCATGTTTTTCACTATGCAAATAGCCCTGAAGCATGGAGTTAAATATGGAAGGATCTGTTATTTCTGCGATGTTAGGTACAAAAGAATTCCACTCGGTTATGCATAATGATAATGGCGAACTTCAAAACTTCTTAGTCCTAGCGAAAATGGGGGCCACCTTGTGCGCATGATCGAGGTAGGTTGAAGTATTAGGGGCTGGGAAGATATGAGACTGGGCGAAGGATGAGTTGCTGTGATAAAGTGAGTGAAAGAACGATAGTCGAGTATGTCGCCTGTGCATGGCAAGTGTGGTAAGAGTAATGTCCGATTTTAGTAAAGAAACACTTATGTAACTTGAGTAGGATGATGAGATGAACCCAGCAGCTTTATGCTGTACCGTTTCGAGCCTGTGAGTAAGACCGAGTTTGTGAAGATGTCATATAATTGAAGCGTATTTCACGGATCACCGAACCAATGAATTGAAAGCGCGCTCTTGTGTCCTTAGTAGTGAAATGCAAGCGACGTTTAAGGAGGCGGAGTTTCTTGAGAGTCATATTATTAGTATACTCTATGTGAGCAGTCCAGCTTAGATCTGAAGTGAGTAATACGCTCAGATGCTTAAATGACGTGACTTTTTCTATTATCGAATCGTTTATTTTAAAATAGCTATAGCATGCAGAAGCGATATTGGTAAACATGTGCTTGGTTTTTTCGACATTGGTTTCCATTTGCCATTTGCTGCACCATTCCCCTAACCTGGTAAGATTCTCTTTTTCCTATAAACAACGCATTCATCCGCGAAAAGACAAATTGATGAACTTATGTTATATGCAATGTCATTAATGTATACTAAAAAGAGAAGAGGACCAGCACACTGCCTAGTGGTACACCAGATGTTACTCGGGTAGGATGAGATATGCAGTTGTTAAGTTTAACTGACTGAGACCTGTTGTTTTTAAATTCTTGTATCCATGCAGTCGTTTTCTGGTCGAGGCAGAGGTGGCGTATTTTTAACATTAGCCGGTTATGAGGAACACGATCAAAAGCCTTAGAAAAGTCTATGAGAAGCGCTTCGATGCACTTTTTTGCACTTTCGTTCTTACTCTCGTGTTTTGATGTCACAAGGTTGCTATTTAAATAGCTGGCATTACATTCAGTGCTTTTAGGCAAAAACTAATGAGCATGCCTTGACAGCTATTGATCCATGCAGACCTGAATAAGGCCCGCCTGAGCACGTTATTACTCTCAAGCGTGACGTGTCTTGCAAACAAGACCAAACGCCCACAAGGCAGAAAAATACAGTAGTGTCAAAGATAACATCAAAGAACCTATATATATATATATATATATATATATATATATATATATATATATATATATATATATATATATATATATATATATGGAAAAGTAATAGCCAGGCCTTAAGTAACCTGCCTTAAATTTTTTCCAAAAAATCTTCAGTTGAACAAGCTAGTGAACCTTGTATCTCCCTGCAAAGATTTCAGCATAAAGAAGCAGTAATATTCAAAGACTAGGTAACGTTATACAAAAACAACTATTCCGGCATACATTACACCTTGTACAGGCCATAGATTTCAATTTCCGTAATGAGCTGGATACATACATATGGTTGTTTCAATGTAGAGAAGTGAATTACTGCTGTCGGTGCTGACTATAATATTTTTTTAGAATCAGGTAAGCTACATTTTTCAGAAAGAAGCAATCAGACTGTATTTTATATTGGTATATTTAAAATCATTTAGTTTGCCACTACGTTTTTTCACAGCTCCGACCTCGTAGTGATATTTTGCTGAATTATAATGCTAACATTGATTTCCTTACAGCAAGAGCACTAAATGAGGGATCACACAGTCAACGTATATTATCGTCCGATTAAAGAGAAATAATTTTTAAGATTTTTGTTGTTGTGTCTGGTTTACATTTTTTGACCAATCATGTACTCCGGTATCTCACATTTGCGTGAAAACTACGCACGATTCACCCATGTAAACTGCAATAATTTTAGTTCTTTCTTGTAGCCCAATCATTTAGATTTTTTTCACTTGCAGTTGAAGGTCGCCAATGACAAACTTACGGCAAGGTTGTTGCTGAAACGTGTGAATAGTTGTCATTTTTAATAAAATCTTGCGTACATCTTTGTATATTGATGTCGGAAACTATGCGATGTTCTTTGCAGAAATTATATACGCTAGCGCTTTGATTTGATTAGCATTTTCTTGGCAGTTGTAAAAAATTTACTCACATCCTGAATGCCTAAAAGGTCTACCAAAAAAAGGTGGTTTGCATGACTTGGCCCAGCTCATATGCAAACGGGAATGGGCAATCATTGCATTTTGAGAAGGCTGCTTGAGGTGCAGAGAAGTTTTCTAGGAATGCGAAGTTCGGAGCACACATGCTGATTGATTTGTGGGGTTTAACGTCCCAAAACCACCATATGATTATGAGAGACGCCGTAGTGGAGGGCTCCGGAAATTTCGACCACCTGGGGTTCTTTAACGTGCACTCAAATCTGAGCAAGCGGGCCTACAACATTTCCGCCTCCATCGGAAATGCAGCTGCCGCAGCCGGGATTCGAGCCCGCGACCTGCGGGTCAGCAGCCGAGTACCTTAGCCACTAGACCACCGCGGCGGGGGGAGCACACATGCAGCCAGGCCCTCCAAAATGCCGTGGTGCTGAAATCTTCAAAGGTTTGTCACGCTGGCTGATTGGTATACAGCCATGGACTGCTCAACCAAATCCTCTAAACACAGTAGGGCATCCCAATCCTTCTAGGTCTTTCGGTTCTCTTGGGTTCACGGAGGAGGATTCAACGGGCAGTGTGAAAGGACAAGTGGATAGCGAAAGTGTGAGATACATGGCACAGAGTACTGGCTGAGTTGATGAAAAGTGCGATGGAATGAGAGGAGAGAGAAGAGTTTGAGTTTGTAGCTGGTATCATGGGGTTGCCTGTACGTAGCTGAGTGAATTGTGTAGTGGAAGACATAGCTGGCGCACTGCCTTATAGGCCTGAGTAAGCTGGTCAAATGTGTTAACGCTGGTTTTGTTATCATAGAAAACGTGAAAATAATATAAAGGCAAACACCTTGCTGCTTTGTATTATTTTTAAACAGAACGGTTGGGAAAACAATAAATTCCTTATATCACCGAAATATGAAGATAAACACATTTTTTAGCAGTTTACACCCACTAAGAAACAATCAATGAACATCTCGCAGTGTAATTGATAAATCAATATGCGGACTTCGAAAAAACTTCAAAAGTACGTTCCCTGATGCAGAAAAGATACTATTTTGGTGTTCAGTAGGAATGAACCTATGTTTCTATATTACAATGGTTCCCCAAACCACATATGCGAGGAAAAGTGGTACAGCAAAGCAAACAGTTTATGTTTGATACTCGCTTTATTTAAAATTGCTGCAAAGTAAGTTTGACAAATTAAATAAAAGATGGTTCTAAACAGAGAAAATTGATTTACTGCATTTTCAGTGGAAGAAAAATTTGTACGTGATGGGTTTCGACATGATTTTTTAAATATTGGGTATACGACTCAGGCATTGCGAAAAATGTCATGCTAGTGCCGTCATACTACATTATAGAATTTTGTGTCGTGCGAGTGAATACTAAATTCAAAGCGATTCTAAACAACTGCAGGCACTTCGACCATTTATCTATCTATCTATCTATGTATCTATCATTCTATCTATCTATCTATCCGCCTACATCTGGGCGCTCTCGTGTTAACCGCTTTAACTTGGGGTAGACCTATATTAGTATGGGAAAGTAAGATGGTTTGACAAATACGAGTGGCTGCTCGTGAAATTATTAACGTAAATATTCTGTCACGTACGTTGTCAAAACGTTTGCTCCAAATACGCGGGGCACAAACTTGAATACCACGATTCGTGGTATGCGCCAAATTGGCACGAAGAGACATTGGCAATTTGAATGCGTGAGCGCTAAGACAAAATTACGTCAGCACTGTTGACCCAAGGAATGTAGTTATTATATATCAGGACCCCAACAGTCATCGACACCAAGCATACTGCGTGGCAATCAAGTATTCTACGACAGAGCCATGCCAGGTCTCGGAAGCCGTTTGGGAAGAGACCCTATGCGGGTGTAATACTGTTGCGGCGTAAAGTAGGGCTCTCTCGATATATATCCCTTACATATGTATGTAGCGTAAGGCAAAGAGACGTGAAGGCAGCTGACGTGACCATGCTGATCTCGTAATTTCATTAAAAACTGCTGGTTCGGAGTGGCGGCAGGGACTCCAAGAGCACGAGCTCGTCCCTTGGCTCGCGCCTCGACATGTCAGCATGAGGTGCGCGAGAGGCGCGGTGCGCTCATTGGAAAATAGTAATGTGAATGATTTGCGTTGATTATGAGGCTATAGCTTACAGAACGCGTTTTCATGCGCCTCACATCTATTCAGCCTGCTCTTAACCCACACTATTTCGGGCCCTCTCCTGCACTGGAAGAACGCCAGTCGACATTTATTGCGGATGTTCACAGTGAACCTGACACCATTGCCCTGGAGCAACCGATCCAGCCTACTGTTAGACTACTCTCCCAGTTGCATGTTTCAATCCAGTTCCACATGTCTCGGTTTCAGACGGTGCGAGCAGAGTTTCCTGGCAGCGCTGATCTAGTTCACTGACCATACATCTCTCTAGAAGGTGAAGCTCTGTACTACCATCAAAATTGACTGGATCACAAGGTGAAGGCAGACGAGGTCAGGCGTGTTATCTAGTGGCGTAGCACAAGGCTCGTGCGAAGGGTGCAGACAAAGAAGCAAGAGGTAGTTATGTTTAGGCTAGGCTGCTAAAATTATGCGTCGAGTCGTTTTCTTATGTGTGCTACTCCTATGATACAGGCATCTCGTCGAGTCAGCCCAAACACAAGCTGGGTCATCACGTCTGTTAAAGGCTACGTTGCATTCTGCCAATGTGGCCTACAACAACGCGCATGACACAATATCAAGTCGGCGCTTCTGGCTAGCGCTCTCACAGCTCACTGCTAAACACCACGATGACCCCGACGCTTGCTTTCAATGGCCAAACCTCCTCGTCTTTCTCGGTATTCTCATTTACTCGTATAAACTTGCATGCTTCAATTCAAAACAAATGATTTGGCAAAGTTTCAAAGGTGAGCATCTTTGTCCACCCAACTCGCTTGTGGAACGACTTTGTGTGCGCTATAGGATGGCTTTTGAGTTAGGCTATTTCTCAGCGCCGAAGAAATTACCCTATAGGCTGCCACCTCAGTGCCGAACGGAAGCATTTGTGAATGTTTTTTTTTTTCATTCCCGCAGAACATCTGAGCGCCTTAAATGCTGTTCAATTAACAACGTCCAGTCCGCAGACCAAGACACCCTCTCCGACACGCTGAACAGTCCATTCCCCTATGTTCTTCGGGCAGTTGCCAGATTTTGGTCGCAAATATATTAGGCGTTTTATTTTTTATTACACCCAAGGGCCACCTTGGTTGCCGCTTTCACCTTAAAGGAGATTTATTTTTGGTGCAACACATCCCTAACAAAAAACCACGAATGGTGGGCATAGTGTAACCACTGTCGACCTTTGTAGTGGAATAATGTAGTGGTTAGAGGGTTGATGGATAGTGGATATTGGATGAATAGTGGACTAGCTGTGGATGATGGATAAATATGGATGCTGGATGGGGGTCTGATAGCGGTTCAATCGATGTTGGTTGACTAGTAGACAGTGCCTTCGCTGGTCAGATTGTAAATGTTAGATTACGTGGGTAAAAATTCCGCTGTTTTAAAGGCATGTGGCAAGTACAGAAGTGCCTGGCATATTTCAGAATGAAATATTTTTCTTTCTCTTTCTGTTACTTCAAACACCGTGTCGCCCTGTTATACAAGGCACACAAGTGAAGCACAGAACATAAAGTGTTTGCTTCTGTTCCAATTGTTTTGTCAGGCCAAGCAGGCACAACCATACCCTTTTCGGACAGAGCAACAAGCAGCCTGGTTCAGTGAATATTTATTCACTTTTCAACATTTTTCGTGTTTTGCTTATCCTTTTTGTCTATATAACCTTTTTTTAGGAAACCTTGCTCATTGCAGCACGGTTGTTGCTCTGTGGCTCTAATTGAAGGGATTACAAAGAGATATGCATTTTCTAAGCAACTTGAAAAACATTTAAAAACCGTCAATAGAAAACTTGAAATGATTGGATTAGGTAATATTGCAGAAGCGACAGATTACGCAACACGCTTTGTCATCACTCAAGCGCTGCCGAAAAGCTGTTCCACTGACATCGCTGACTTTTTCTTGTATGAAGTCATTCTTCATCACGGCGCTTCGCGGCAGCTGCTTACTGATCAAGGAAGGTACTTCCTTTCACGTGTTGTGGATTACATTTTCCGCGCCTGCTCCACTGAGGACAAGCTTACCACCGCTCATCATCCACAGACAACTGGATCGACCGAGCGTCTGAACCGAACGCTGACGCAGATGCTGTCAATGTACGTTTCGCCAGATCACCGTGACTGGGGCAAAGCACTCCTCTTTGTCACCTTTGCGTACAACTCTTCACGGCACGACACAACTAGTTGTTTGCCTTTTTATTTGCTATATGGCTGACATGCAGCGTTACCATTTGACACGCTCCTTCCTTCGGCTGCCCCCTTGTCTTCTGAGTACGCCAGCGATGTCGTTTCTCGAGCCCATGCAGCCCGTCAGCTTGCCCGTGATCGGCTGCACTTGTCGCAAGCGCACCAAAAAGACCGCTATGACAGTCGCCACCAAAGCGTGCACTTCCCGCTGGGGTCTCTGATACTTCTCTGGACATCAAACTGCCAAGTCGGCTTATCAGAGAAGCTACTACCACACTACCATGGCCCCTACAAAGTGTTAAGACAACTCAATGACGTGAACTACGAGATCATACCCCTAAACAATGCCTCTTCGGCCTTCTTCCTCCAGACGGACTTTGTCCACGTTTCCAGACTCAAACCGTATCACCCTGCTTGTTCCTCGCCGCCGTACCAAGCGCTGTAACGGCGCTTGGTACCTCAGCCATCTTGTTCGGCTGCCGATTCTCTGTGTACGCTATACTATTAACCTAGATCTCGCTACGTCACAATATGGCTTACGTACACTGTCCTCTTCGCGCATGGAAATACATATAGTGAGTCTTTGTCGTGGGCATAACACGTTGTTCGACTAGTTGGGTTATAGATGCAGCACTCAAAGTTATTCTGGGTGAGGGCAACAGTCGGAACACAGATATAAAAACACACAAGAAGTACATGGTGTGCGCTTTAAGTTTTTCATGTATGTGTTTCTATATTTACACTTGTCTTCGCGTAGTTTAATTGTGTCTTTGATAATACAGTATAATCTCACTACAAATCACTACACCCAATCACTGTTACCGGTCATTATTGTCTTTTATTGCGAGCTGCCGTAAACAAAATACTGTCGACATTTCGTGCCGGCACAGTGACTGGCCCTCGCGAAAACAGTCCGGCAGACAAAAGCGGGTTAGGTCTGTAGTCAAATAACCTTGCCTTCGCAAAACAAGCATGTGATCCACTAGCCTTAGCTGAGCAATAAAAAAAACGTAACGAAACTGCAGCCTGTGCTTTCGCAGATTACAGCGAAAAATAAAATTAACAGTAAATAATGCCGGAAGCCGACCAAGAGGATACACAGCCCGCCAGATTGACCTCACGCTGCAATGTTTCCAACCCTCACCCTTCTGCCAAACTACCCCACGAAGCCCACCTTCCACATTTTGTCATACTTGAAGGCGGATTCTGGGTGAATTCCCATCCTTGCCTACATGAAAACTTATCAGTGCACAAGGTTGCTGGCTTAACCATTGTTCATTATTAATTCACGATATCACAAAAAATAAGTTCTAAGAAAACTTCGGCCAGTGCAACTTATCTCGCCCCATCGATTCCCAGTCCCACGCTTTGTGCTACAGCACTGAAATCGCTACAGCACAACTGGGTGGTTGTAACAATATTTTTTTCCAGTTTAGTAATTTTAACCTAAGTGATGGTTGTTGAATAGCTGTGTATATTGAGCACATTTCCTCCGAAATTTTTTCTTTGCTTTAATTTTCATGGAGGGCCGTGCATTCTTCTCACATATAGGAGCACCTTGAAACAGTAGAGATCAAGCTTTTCACATACGTTGAGTGGTAGCAGGTTCAACACAACTTCAAAAACGTTCAGCACCAGTGCATTTATTATCACTTTGCCATAAAGCAATAAAAATGCATACCATGCAAAGAGTAGCATTTACAGCCACCTAATTTTCTCAAGAAAATCTGCTGGCAGAGTGCACTCGCGACGTCCAATAATCTTCAAGTAGTGTCACAACCAGTATCGGGTGAAAACCCCGTTTTCTGGTATTGGTTGTTCTAGTAGGATGTGTGGAGTTCCCGATGTGCTCAACCTGTCGGGTTGATTCTCGAGACCACAGAGTGCATTGTGAGAAACCATTTCGATTCTGTTCACTGATGATGTGCGGAAGCATTTGTCGATGGTGTATTCAGAGAATATAGCGTTTATCACCAGCAAAGCAATCGCACTTTGGAAGCTGGCAGCTGCTGACCACTCAGCACATCACGCTCACTGAAGAAGTTTTGGATAAGTCAATGAACGCAACATAAAACCCACAAAAACGGTCCACAAAAAATTCAGCCGCATCTGCACAAACAAAATCACTGCTCCAAGATCACGTAGCATCATGCCGCAATGATAGGAAAGAAAAATGTGGGAGGAAAACAAGCGACAAACCCTGGCGGTCACGGCCTCAGCGCCCAAAACAATTTTCACTTGCGACGCGGTCGCACTCGGCGTCATTGCCGCGATGATGGTTTCGCACAGCTTAACAGCAAAGTACAGTACCCTACTCGACCCCCCTACCATTCTCTTAATGCTTTCTAGCATTCGCGCAATAGTGGGCCCACACTATCCACTACTTTGCTGCTACTATTCACCATCGTTCACTCTGATTTACACATTGTCCGTCTAAAGTACACCATGCCGTCTACTACTGTCCACTATGGACACCACAATCTCCAGTATATAAAGTATTCTTTTCGCATGATCTAAAATAATTTTCATTACCTAATATGGCAGTTTTATCAATAAGAACAACCCTCATAAGTATTTCATTCTGTGGATATCATAGCCTCAAGCACTGGGGAAGGCACCATGGTCCCAAGATGACGGGTGCGCGGCGGTCTCCTATTTATCGATTATTTATTTGGTTTGAGTACCTATAGAACACGAAGACAGAGGAAATACGTAGGGAGCAAGCTGACAACTGCCACCTATAAAGGCACAAAGCCTGCCTGCTTTTTCGGGAAGGGGAGGCATAGAGGACATATGGGAAGAAGGAAGGAGATAGAAGAGGAAAGTTTAAAAAAGGGATGGGGACACGCACACACAAAATAAATAAATAGTCCTATGAAAAACGTCTGTAAAGGCAATGATCGAACATTCCACTGCTGCACGAAGAGGCGGGGCTTTCGATTGTTCATACTGTTTTTACAGAAGGTCGTCGAGAACTAGGACAACCTTCAAAAGCTGTTCTGCAGTTAGTGCTGCTGGTGTCTGGCGACCGGAAATCAGTGATCTAATGAGATTTATCACCATCGTTAGTAGGTTGATGAGCTGCGCATCGTCTTCGACTGAGCAGGACATGCGCGTCCGCTCACAGACACACAGGAGATGTTTTGCGTCGTCTGGTACATTGATTGAGCGCGCCGTTCCGTAGCAGCCAAGCGCCGTTATTGCTTGTCTGTGGTACAGCTAAATCAGCACGCTTGTGCGCGCCTGCACCGCTTCGATCGGATGCGAGGCCACGCGGCCACAGAGCGATGCCTTACTGAGCCATGTACACCGTAACAGTGGACGCCACTGCAGATGCGATAACATCACCCGGCAAGGTTACACTTGCCGTTGACGGCTCCTTCAGCAAATAAAAAACGCCCCACCTGTCCTTAGGCGGCCTAAGGAGCAGTAAGGACATCTTTAAGGGCAGAGCGAGCAGGGGGTTACGTAGCTAAAGCAGCAACTGCAAATTTTGATCATAAGTACGCGGACTCGAGTGCTATCTCGACAGACACCCGCCGATGGCTCGTATACTCTTGTAACGTGCTGTGCACTCATAGCTTACATTGTGTTAAGACGACAAGCAGCACGACAACCACTTCGCTTCCTTTAGCAGCCGTATTCCCTTGCTCAAGCATTTTCGATAGTTGCGTGACATCGGATCCAAAAGAATGAGCTGCTAGCCTTGTGCATGTAACATCTACACTTCTTGCTATCGCACTTATTGATTTGTCCTTGCTGCGAACTATCATGTTTCCTCAGGGGACCTGCAAATTTGTGTTATTGTATCATTAGTATTTTGTATTTATTCCTGCAGTGGCAGCCTTTGCTCTGACTTTCAAGTAACTCAGGTCCGGTATGGCACAATGACGCGAGTCTGCCTGCCTTTGGGGCGTGTTGATAGGTGTTAATTGGTAATCATCAAGCGCTATAATCAACGGTCTTTTCGGAAAAACAGAGGGCAAGATACTAGACAAGTGCCTTGTCCAATGTTCTTGAAAAGTCTTTGTTCCTTCTGGCGCTCCAAAATTATGATGTTAGTTTTTCATTTATTAAGAAGGTAATTTTATTACACGAAGTATAGAATAAACTTCAATATTATGAAAAAATATTCACCTTAGCTCTTATAGTCACCTTAGCTCTTATTGATGTTAGGTACCATTCTTTTTCCTTGAGCTTCAAGCCGCTGATTCTGATAATAGAGCACTGCGCCTTCTAAATTACCTGAAAATATATCGGCTGAAAGGAAGCAAGTTTCGAAGTAGGTAAAGCTTGTGAACGCCGTAATATGTAGTAAATGGCATGTAGCTTTATTAACAAACAGATGCCTCAGCGACATATTTTTTGTGCCTAAAACTACAACTGTGGAAAGTTTATACTGTCAGATAACTATCTGGCGTCTCGTCATAGGCGCTACTTTCCTCAAATATCATCTAGTAGCTGAGGTATTTTTGCTATGCTACGTCTCAAAAATGCCGCCCATACTTTGTTAGGAGCAGCATAAAGCAGACTTCTATCACGGCCACCCCTGAGTCGCTAAGCTTCCACCTACATGTAGTAGATCTGTGCATAATTTTGAAGAACAAAAATAGGAGCTGACATATCATGTTACATAAAAGACCTCGCTGTAGAAAATTTGGCGAGGAAGCGTGGATGAAAAACTAAGCATTGTAAACAACCGAAATTGTGGATGAATATTCCTAGAGCCTTAAGTAATTTTGCTCTGCTCAAGCATCCTATTTCAATGACACATATCACAATGATGTGTCCTGCCTGCTAGCTTCCAAACTTCAGAAACAGGCATCTGTGGTTGCGCGAGTGTTAAAAACCCCTGTCATAGCAAGTATTGTAATTATACATTTGATAAAACTTGTTTAAACAGAGATATGTATAAAACAAATAAAGTGCGCCACGACTATGCAAGCAACATAGTCTCTTTGTATTCACTCTTTTTGAGAGGCGGCATGCAATTTACATGTTTTATGGCATGAACAAATGTACGAACCTTCAGCTGGGCGTCTAATTGACAACTACAATAGGGGCCTATTTTTTATTCAGGAATTTATTATTTCATATTATCGACTCACTGGTTGCCTAATAGAAGAACAACTCCGGTAGATGTGATGCAATCGACTAGCGAAGCAGTCGGCGAGGAAAAGGCTGTACCACATCTGCGTTTTGTGCCACGAGGTACGTCAAGTAGGCCGACACCTCTGTGTGAAATGTATGACGCGAGAACGACAAAGACGAAGCGTAAAAAGGGGACAGAGCGCTCATCAGCTTCCCTTCTGCACTATTCCGTCTTTGTCATTTTCGCGCTGTATTCAAACATGCTGGCTTACCAACTAGTCCAGCTTTGAATACTTTAGAAATATGTCTCTTTAAATTGTGTAGTTCTGTGCATACCATATGTTTGTCACGCTCATGTTGGCGCCTAATGAGCAGTTTACTCTACGAACTAACATCTGCACTCCTATTAGAACGAGGACGTCACTTTTGTTGAAATGAATCACACGATATGCAGTATGATCAAGTGAATAGCACTACCAGCGCTCGTTTACGCAATTCTCTGGGGCAGAGAAACGAGTGAATAGAAGTTGTGAATAGAATAGAAGAGAGCGTAGCGCTCACAGCCACTTCCATTCTGCAAAACAGTATCCTGAGACTGAACACACTGTGGTGTCCACCGGTCGTCAGCAGGTGTCCGAGCCAGCACTGATCGAACTTCCCGTTGAAGGACGTTCATTACCCTAGAAACAATGTGCTGATTTTTTCTAAGTGCAAAAACGTGACGGTCATTTCACATGTTACGTCGGGCCTAGCCTAGAATGCTTTTCGATGCTGCTTCTCGCTGATATGCGGAAATGTCTGAAGACGGTGTCTTCCAAGAATAATTATCATGCAATAATTCGCATTAGTACGAGCAAAGAATCACCAAGGCTGCTGTGGCGTTGCTGACTGTTACTAAGTTTGCTGCGTATCGCACAAGATATTGTTTTATGAAGTTCACTCAAAGAGAGTGGTCGTGACATGAAACGTGCAACACGAGCTAGCGCTTGTAAATATCGACAACGTCAACCTAAATCTCACAAGCCTACACCAGCGTGCCGCCATGTGTGCAATTAAAAAACGCTAGGCCTGCGCGGAAGCCGCAGCACTGTCACAGCGAAAGCTAGAACAGCGGCCTTTCAGAGCTTTCTCTAAACACTGATTGGGTAACTGCTCCAAGCACACTTGCTTAACGCACACTACGGCAATAATGTTAAAATTTTTTAGGCAGTAGGCCGGCATTCGCTATGCTATTTTTAGCCCTTCTTAGCACGTCCGCAGTACAGCGTGCTCTCCC
This sequence comes from Rhipicephalus annulatus, assembly GCA_013436015.1. Lineage (NCBI taxonomy): Eukaryota > Metazoa > Arthropoda > Arachnida > Ixodida > Ixodidae > Rhipicephalus > Rhipicephalus annulatus. The sequence continues at coordinate 20,711 of WOVY01001905.1, forward strand.
ATAGTAGAGTACTCTGTGCTCTAAATCGTTACCTCCTTTTTCTGACCCCCTCCCCTCTTCTGAGAAGCGTAGTACACGCTAAACACTTCCAAGGTATTTTGTGCCAATTATTTATGCAGTGGCTGACGACGAAGAGGAATTATACCTGAAGTGGGTATGCGCCACAGTTAATAGGGCAACAAGAACAACAACCTTTAATAGGTTGGAGCATTAGACGACCCATTCGTTACGTTACTCGCATTGTGCGATGACTAGTTGTTCTTTCACTGTTTTAAAATGCTTTGTAAATTGTATTCCCGTGACTGCTTTCTCTACATCAATCCTGCCGAAGGCAAGTTAGCCAACAAGTCGCCAGCACCGGCGTGGCTCAATGGTAGAATGCTGGGCTGGCAGCAGTGCACCCGGGTTAGAGCCCCACTGTGTCATTGGTACTAGGTTTTCGCGCGATGTGGTTACGGACACCGGCAGCAGCGGCAGCGGCGCCGGACAACTACAGCGCTGCGCCAGACCCGAGTAGCAATCTCATAACTGTTTTCCTGTAAAACAAAAGGGGGGGGCAACAAGGTGATAATGGCTGTGCCAAAAGCTCACCGCCTGAGTTTAGTTTTCGAAATATCAGCCGAATAGTAATGCACTCGTTGTAAAAGACAGCTCAACTTGATGTGCTAGCGCTGCGGTTAGCGAATTTATTGCACTATTTCTTTTGCATATCATTCAGTCATCATAAGTTACATGTGTTGCTTACTTGAATGAATACTTTATACTGGACACATTTAGGAATATTTCAATGCCTATTCGTTGTGACAATATCTTTGAAGTGTTTACTTTTTACACCCGTTCGTTGATTCCAGCTTTTGAGTCCGGCTAGAAGGGTGACCCGCCCCAAATAAAGCGCTCTCTCGAAAGATGTGCGAAGACATATCGTACAGTTTTTTATACACCTAAAGTTGAAAACTTATTTATTGTTTATAATAATGGATTACAAATTCGTCCTTATAAACACCTCAGAAAACATTCGTACAGATAACTCTTTTAAAGAACATTATTAAATCATCTGCAAAAGTGGAACATCAGAATGAGTCTGACAGTCCAAGTGAATGATGTAGCCCACGTCTGCCTAACAACGTTTGCCAGTGATTCCATCCCTAAATTGGTGCGTTGAACATCAGCTCCGGCATAAATGATTCGTACAGTCTGTAACATTTGTCGACTGTGTCTCCCGGAAGAATACGCAAGCCATCGGATCGAATGGAAACCCTCTTCCTCGTTTCTCCAGTATAAAGTGGCCACTCATCTCCGTCCACCCTCGGTGGAGACCTGCAGAAAAATCGAAACTATCACGATAGACCGTGAATCTATATCTTGATACAACCAACGAGTCAAAAACCATGGCAAGTTCTACCGCATTCTAAAAAACTGCACTGTCGGCAGTTCATACAGTTTCCCAAGCAACACTTGAAAAAAAATGCTGTTCGGGTGTTTTGAACAAATATATAATTCTGCATTCCAGTGTAAGAAAGCTTTAAGGTCAACTCTTTTCCTTAAGTCTCGGAGTGCTCTTGTTAAAAAAACTGCAGCTTTATCCACTGAATAGTGGCTCCACGCAACCTCCTGATCTGTTTAGAGTCATATCTGACGCAGCTGATACCACGCAAGAAAAACCGTCCCCTCGTCATCGTATAAATATCACAGCTCACTCAAGCAGTCTCAAAGCTGCGAGCGGCAAGTGTCACACGTTTGGAGTTTTGTTTCCTTCAGGTGCGTGCTGTTACCCCAAAATTGCGCGCACCTTGTGTTAAAGACTAGTGCACCTTCATAGAAAACTTACCTAGACCAGAAACTCAATTTTAGTGGCAGATCTTGTAGAACATAGGCTAGAAATAAGAATCCTTACTTTGGTGTAGGATGATCGCCGTCTTTGACATTAAGGAACTCTCCCCGACAGAATGATAATATTTGTGAATTAACGTCTCAAAACTACGCTATGATTACGAAAGACGCCGTAGTGTGCGGCTTTGGAAATTTCGATCTTCTGGTGTTCTTTGGCGTGCGCTAACATAGCACAGCATACAGACCTCTGGCATTTATTGTTTTGATTGAAAACTATGTAGTCAAACTATTATGTGTACCTCCCCTACGTATTGCCTTACGGCGAATTAGGTGAAATGTAAATAAAATAAAATAAATTTAATCTCCTAGACAATGCGACAACTGTGACTGGGATCGAACACGTGAACTTTCAGTCAGCTGTCAAACAACGTAGCCTCTGCACCAACACGGTGGAGTAGATCATATAAACAAGTGCTTAATTGACCATTAGTGTCTACTGAGCTTGTCGTCATTAAACCACCTCCGGTAAAACACTGGCTTCGGGGCATAAAGTCAGATCTAAATAGCTTTTTAAATGTGTGCGAATTTGGTATTGCTTGGTTATTTTTTACTAAGAGCTGAGAGACGATGCCGATCATTTCAAAAGGTAAGTAGACAGTTATTACATACCCGTTACGAATAAAAGTTGAAAGCATTTGCATCATGCTGCTGCTTAGCGTCGTCTCTTCAAAAGTTCCGATGCCATCTTGGATGAGCGTGCCAAACAGAAATTCGATGTCCTCTAAACGGGACGCTCCGCTTTGGCCGTGGAACTTGGTAAACGATGGCTGCAAAGTTATTTGTCAAGAATGTTCATCCGGATGAGTACACAAAAAACATTATTCGTACTATTGAATCACACAAGGCAACATAAACACTAATGGAAAAAAACTCTAAGAATTCACACATACTGTATCTGCTTGCACCGTTAATGTAGGTTTCCGGCTACCTAAAGCAGTGTTGGTTTGCTCCATACGTTTAGCCTAAATATCATAGAGACGAATCGCGTAGAGTTCTATCAAGATGAGAGCAGAGTTCTTACTTGTGAGCACTCTCTCGATTGCCCTCTCTTTGAAAGAATCCATATCCCTGAATTAGTATAACTCTCGACACATTTGAATGAAAGTGTTTGACGGCCGGGTATGTTTTCTTTTTTCATTTTTTGTATTGTTTTCTACCACATCATTTCCCTCCGTCTCTTTCCCGTGCATAGGTCTCTTCGCGATCAAAATAAAGTAGTTAGTTTGTCATCACTCTGTGTGATTTCTGTTTTTTCCCTTATCCTAGAGTGCGCAACAAGCGTGAACGTGTACCAACTAGCCCCCATTGCCGCCTTATTAACTTCCCGCCAGACAGTGGCACATACCCGGACACCTGTGCTACTGATATGCGGGTATGTGCCTCAGTTCATTGAATCTTAGTATGTACCCAAGAACGACGAGAGCACAAACAGGCAATTTTAACACGTGAGCGTTTGTAAAAACCTAACATGAGTGGCGCTGACCCGACAATTGCAAAGAATAAATGTCGGGTCCCAACAGAAATTGAACCCAATTATTATTCGTGGTGTTTAAGCGCTCTACGACGGAGCCACGCTGGGTTTCAGAACTACTTTTCAAATAGATCCTAATGTTCGTGAAACGTCAATTTTGGTTGCAGTTTATCCAGCTTGATAAACATTACATATGTACTCCTATATTAGGGCCATCACGTCGCGTTTACGTTGCTTGTATTCAAGTGTCACGCCCTGAAATTGATTTATGTCGCAGTATCTAGAGCTACCACCCTCGCAAGCACCAGCGCTTCTTATCAGCTTCTCGCTTCTGGTTTTCATAATACTATTGTTTCTGTTGGCATCGTTGCGCAACTGCAGACAACTGGTTGTATAAACATGTGAAACTCTTCAGCATATGTCTGTACGTGCAACATTTAAACATATAATAATTATCATTCCATGATGTGTCACTATACGAAAAATCACAACACGGTCGCGTTCTCTCATCATGCTTTGCATAACGTCCCTTCCTATGGTACGTGCTACACAGCAAAGTTTTATTGCCTCGTGGAAGTCCGGATAGCTAATTGAGTTTTAAGTTTGGGTCGATCGAATACAGGCGTGCGTTGGCGAAACCCGGCGTATTTTGTTGTAGGATAGTTATACGGCGAGCAAGTGATTGTCGTCGCCTTGCAGCGTCCGTTCTCAACAGTGGTATGGGCGTACGCAAGTCTTGGTCATGAGCCGATCGAGAAGCTGTGTCGCATCAGGTTGAGCGTGGCATTTACGAATGCGTATTCTTGTCTCCTTGGAATGGCGAGCCGTTCGGCATTCAACATTTGCACCTGCGAGAAGACGCTTGTGCACGTTCTATCCCATTGCCAAGCATACCATTCTGAACGACGTAATATGGAAGCCAAGCTCCCCCAGGTGGATTCACAACCGTTTACAGAAAAGAAGATTCTGGGATCTTGGCCGACGGTTTCGCATACTCGCAAAGTCACAAAAGCACTCTTGTGCTTCATATAGACCACCGGACATTACGAGCGCTTGTGTAAGAACTGCGGGAGATAGTGCTGTGTAGTCTCGAGTTCACTTTTCATCCAGCTCTTTCTTAGTCAACTTGTTTTCTCTTTCCTTTTCATTATTCCCTTTTTACCCCTCCCTAAGTGTAGGGTAGCCAACCGAGCCAAGCTTGGTTAACCTTCCTGCCTTTCCTCTCTGATTCTCTCTCTATCTCTCTATCTCTCCCCTTGGTACGTGGTAACAGTCAAGTTTTTACAGCAGGTATTTAACCTCCCTTGCCTCGTATAACCTAGTAATAATAATTATCATCAAGTTGTCCGACAGGATTGCGTAGAATCACCAAAAAACTCAGTCCAGCTCTCGTTTCCCGCGTTAAGCAAGTTAGGCTTACATTAGTTTGAATTAGCCATCGCATGTAAAAAACAAAACCTAATTGGGCCTACTTGAGTTTAGATATCTTCTAATTAAACCAAGCTCAAGTAAGCTCAATAAAACGAATAGTAATTAGCCCAGCTTGCTGTTGCCATGCTAAAGCAAATTGAGCTTAGATGAGCCCACTTGAATCAAAGTTATAGCAGAATATTATTATGCGTAGTAAAGAGCGGTATCGGCAAATAAGTTGAGCATGACACTCTAAATACGCCATACCTACCGGAAGTCTATTCATGTCGAGTTACCAATAAAGATAGAGAAGCGAGGCTCACGAGGGTACTAATTACCATTTACCACGTACAGCTTGATTAAAATGCATTCTAAAAACACTCATTGCGAATAGTCCTAGCTACCACGGAGCACCTTGCAATAATTTAGTTATATTTAGCATAAGTACTCTAGTTACGACTACTTGAAATAATTAAAGCATATTTATGCACTTACAAATGAGATTAAGCTTTTCAGCATGGTATTGCTGCATTATTTCGAGCAGAATTAAATCTGCTGAATCCCAACACAGTCAATTTCAGTTATTCAAAGCAACTCAGTTTCAATATCTAGTGAAGCTAAGGGAAGCTGAGGAAGCAAAGCTCACGAAGATAATTTATAGTACTGACGCAAGCAAAATTAAGCTCGATTAAGTGTAATCAGCAGTTTTTAAACATAACTGAGATTGGAAAGATACGGTCAGTCTAAATAATACTTCCAATATCTGAAGAGAGCTCGCTGATTGACTTATTATTCTACATTCATTACAAATACGTTTTACATGCTAGAGCACTTAAAGGTGCCCTACAACTCTTTTTGAGCATGGTCAGAAAACGCTGCCGATCGGTAGTAGAGGCTTCCGAGAACACGCGAGCCATATGTTATAGCACAGCACGCGGCCTATAATTTGCAATAAATTATTAATGTCAGCTAAAAAATGTTTCCTCTTCCCTCGTGAAATCACGGAACATGCCCAAAAATGAAACGTATATGACCCATCTATCAGCCATTGGTTGATTTGAACATGACACGCTCGATTATTACAGTAATCGCCGCGAGAGGCCGTTGTTCATGCGCGTGCGCGTGATCGCACTGAAAAAGCCGCGTATTCAATGAAAAAAAAAGCGCTCAAAATCACGAGAGAAGCGCGATGTCGTTTTTTTCTTTACCCTTCCATTCCTCTTTGGTTAGCTTCCAGTGCTTTCGTCGGGACGAGAGAAGAATGCGATTGCAGCGTATGACAAACCTTTGTAACTCCACTCCTTCTGGACGGATACTTAAAAGTTTTGTGGCGTTGAATTTCTGAAGCAGTACGCTTTTCCAGTGAATGAGTTCCAGGGTTACTCGAAAAAAGTGTTTCGGGGCCCTTTTAAAGTACACACGCAATTTAAATGATTTTGTTTGAGTAAAACAGCAGCAGTATACCTTATGGTCGAATCGGTACACGTACACGCGGTTCCCCCTGGCGCTGAGGTGGTTTGCGAAACTCAGCACAGGGCACTCAAAGAAGACATCACCCAGAAGCCGGTGAGTCCAGGATAGGTTGACACCGCGCTGACCTGGCCATGCTCCAGATGAGTAGTAATCTACGAGCTTGCTTGAATCGTTTACGCCGCATGAGGTGAGTAGCTCTTGTATAGCCGCACGCATGGCAGCGTCAGAGCCGTCGCCATCACGAGCAAGAATTTCAGCCAGTGGAGAACCCTCGTTGAGCACGGTTCCCAGTACCACCTGAAGGTTCAGACGAGCATGTGCAACCCTCTTGAAGTTTTGAAAGAGTATTTCAAACGCTGCGTTCACATTCAGGCATGAATGTTTAGCGAAAGAATAATTTACTTTGCAGAATACGATGCGTAAATGCGCTTCATTCGTCGTGAAAGCTTTGCATATAGTGTGTTGCGCTTTTAAGGTCAAAGAGGAGGGCTCAGTTTGTCGCTAAATCAGCAGCGTGAGGACAGAAAAGTGCGTAGATATACATGCAGGTTGATAAGCACGAGCTAATCACATTGTGTTTTCACACTACAGCGCTCTTTATAATCAAAACAAAGTTGTTGTGTTGAACACTACGAAATATTTTACTAAGCTTCACCTAATTTATTACAGTAATGCACCTTTCTTTTTTTCATTTACTTCTCTACAAGTCATGACACCAGTAGGGTGACGCACGTCACATCAGCAATCAACTTTTTCACTATCTGCTTCCTGGGTTCTATGGAGCCTTAGGAGAGCCATGCACAGCCCCGCCGCAGTGGTCTAGTGGCTAAGGTACTCGGCTGCTGACCCGCAGGTCGCAGGTTCGAATCTCGGCTGCGGTGGCTGCATTTCTAATGGAGGCGGAAATGTTGTAGGCCCGCGGGCTCACATTCGCGTGCACGCTAAAGAACCTTAGGTGGCTAAAATTTCTGGAGCCCTCCACTACGCCGTCTCTTATAATCATAGAGTGGTTTTGGGACGATAAACACCGCACTCATTCAATCAGAGCCATGTACACAAAAAAAACGTGAAAAGAGTGGTTGTGAGCAAGCGCACAATATTTATCGGTCAGTGTACGTGTGCTCCTGTGGAAACTACCGAGGCCGACTTCAATAATCTAGCATGAGTAGAAAGGCGTATCTGAATCGCTGGCCGTAAACAAAGATGTCGAAGTGGGGCTTTACAAAAACAGTGATTACGCTCCAGGGCCTCATGTGCCAAAGTTCACCGAATTGAATTTATTTTGCGATTGTAATGAAATTCATGCAAATTGCGCCAAACTGCGCCGGAGTCTTGGTTTTGGTGGTGCCTCTCACCTGAGAATAGATCATTGGCAATATCGACTTTACAAATAAACAAAGCGAGTCAGAGAAGAGTGCCGTCCAAAAGGATGTCAGTGACGAGCAGCGACACACGAGCGAGTGTTGGCGATGCTGCTTACCAGAGACACGTGTTCCTCACAATTCATTTAATGCGCGATTTATGTAACTGATGACGACAGGATTGTATTTAGAGTGAGGCCCTTACTTTTGAATGGCTGAGGCAAATGATGAGTACCCTGGAGAGAATATACTCAGAGAGCTTTGTAACAAATTCAGATACTTATGTAGCTCATCCCACGCAAATATAATTGTTCTTTCGACGCCTGACTGCAAGTGCAGCCCGCCTGTCGAATGTACATTGAGAATGACAAGTACTTGAGAAAGAGAATGGACTTGATAGTGAGAACTTTCCATATGCAAAGTTACTTGCTCTATCCTCTGAAATGACATTTTTGCTCGACTAAAGTGCTCCGAAAACAAAATATTCCTACTTCAGAATTACAACTTAGCAGGCACACATAGCATCCCTTCAATATTTTTTTATAGAACGGCAGCTGCTAGCTCGGACGCCTTGCCTGTCACACGTCGCCATGGAATAGCAGGCGGAATTCCGCAATTAGAAGGCATGTGACCCCCACTACTTTTTAAAGGTTGTACAAATTACTCTGAAATCCACTGTCTTAAGTATTTTCCTCCGGAGGACCCTCTTTAATGTCAGCGTAATCCACTTAGCAGACAGTAGTTTGCTAAGTGGATTTCATCTTTCAGACCTCAAAAGTCTGAAAGGTGAAAAAATCAGTAATATTATCTTGGTTTTTTGTCGCATAACGTCGGTATGAATATGAGAAACGGCGTAACCACACCTCGGGTTGGCGAGGTGTGGTTAGGGCGGCCGTTAGACGAAGCCAAGGGCTCGGCCAGATGCCGCAGCTACTGCATCCTCCCCCGTACGTCCCAGCCGACACCCAGGCACTGGAAATGCCTTCCACCATAACCATGGTGGGAATGGAAGTGAGCGCGGAAATCTTCGACGGATCAGGATAGGCCACCGCCATGGGACGCCGAAGACAGATGACTCCGCCGAACGAGGAGCTGGCCGCTGGGACGGTCGAGCACCACAACCATCTGAAGCACCCCAGAAGCTTCAAAAAAAGTCAGTCGGCACTACACCATGTGGTATCCGCTTCCAGGCTACCCCGCCTACCCAAGGACCAGATCAGGGTAATCATGAGACCGAGAGGAGGATCGGAAGTAGCCGGAGTCGACCTCGTTCTGCTGGCGATAGCCTTCATTATGGCTGCCCAGATCACCGACGAACAAGCACCGGAGGACACGATCTGCCCCAACAATATGCAAAACATCATTTTTATTTCTACGCCGCACCAAAATAATGCTACATCATACGTGAACGTGCAGAAACTATACACACAAACCAAGGCTCGTTCGAAGTTGCCGTATACGTGGCCGCACCCGATAATACTTGCAAGGGCGTGATCAAGAACGTTGACCTCTCCCTTGACAACACAACGCTCCAACGCCTGACTGTGCACGACGGAAATCCCACAGCCATCGAGGCAACACGCATTAAAATGACCAAAGTTGTCGCAATCCTCTTTGACGGGTTGCGCGTTCCACGCACAGTGATGTGCGGAACTGCCATGGTTCTCTGCTCGCTCTACAAGTGACAAGTCAATGTTTGCAGGACGTGCGGAGGGGTCGGCCATCGCGCTGATGTATGCCGGCACACAAACGCAACGATCAAGAAATGTCACAGCTGTGGTGAAACGCTACAAGAAGACGGTGTGCATCACTGCGAGCCGAAATGCAAGCTTTGCGATGGCAATCACCCCACCACAGATCGCGAATGCAAAAGACGCTTCCACATCCCTTACATAATGAGAATAAGAAGAAGAAGACGCAGAAAGCAAGAGTGGCAAGCACAACAACGTCAAGACGCACCAAAATCTGTTACATTCAAGGAACCTTGCCACAACCAGGTACCGAGACGGGAGAACGCCTCGAGCGTCCATCACTGTTCTCCATCCAGGGGTAGATCCCAATCCAGAGGGCGTTCCCGATCCAGAAGGCGTTTTCGATCCAGATGACGTTCTCATTCCTGGGGGCGCCCCTCGACCCTGTCGGGATCCGAAAACCACCTGTTATCTCGGGAGTGCTCCAGATCCCAATCGAGAACGAGACCGGGAGCCACGCAGCAGCAGCAGCACCAGCCGAACAATGCCTCCTGGGCCAGCAGGGTTAAAGGTGCATCACGAAGCACAAGTATCCAGACCAAAGGTAAGGCACAGCCAGAGTATGCTACCGATTCTTGTATTGTAGCGCTTGAATAAGAAAACAGGGCCCTCAAGAAGGAGCTTCAAGAGTTCCGGGCCTCTATAGCTATATTACAGAGCGGCCACAAAATTAACCTGTCGAGCTCACCGGCACCACCGACAACACGCTTACAACAAACGATCTACAACACACACAAACGCAAAGCCGTAGACAACGACAGCGACACGACGGAGGAGATAGAGATGGTCTCGCGGGATAAAGAAGCCCCACTGACAAATCCCGAGTCCACGATAACTAAACTCAACGACAAAATTGATATGTTGGCGAACACGCTTGCCAAGTTTATGGAAACCTTTAAGACTTACACTGACAAAGTTGACCAGAGGTTCGTGAGCCTAGAGAAGATGGTAGCCAACCCACCTATGACGGCTGCTCCTCAGAACCTAAGCGCGGACAAACCAGTGGTTACGGCAAGCGTGCCGAGCATAGCTTCTCGATCTAAATACCGACCAGTCAAAGCATGCAATCTCACGGAGGTAACGAGCCGCGACGCACACAAGCTACCAAGCCAAAATAGCTGCTGACCATAACGAGATTAACATCTGGCAGTGGAACTGTAACCAGCTTCAGAAACGCAAAGCACCACTAACACAACTACTGCTAGCCTGTAAAAAAAGCCGCATATAATATTGCTACAGGACTGTGGAGGAAGCAAAACTGCTAAAAGCATTGGCAAACAGGGGTACAGGGTAGCCAGGACGACACTGCACCCCGAGCAGAACAAGACGCGATGAGTGGCTACCTTCATCCTGAAGGACATAATCTTCGCCGAAATGGACGCCCCCGTATACAAAAAAGGCCTCGAAACGGTCCTGGTGAAAATCTTATCACAAAGGGTTGTTAAAAGAAGCATCTTTGTGCTCAATGTTTACAGTCCTCCATCAGATAAGAAAAGAGATTTCGACAGACTGCTTACCTCAGCGTTGAAAATAGCGGGTGACAATCCACTCATAGTAGCGGGTGATTTTAACGCCAGAAGCACCGAGTGAGTATACTTAAAAGCGAAGGCAAAGGGACCAAGTTAGCAAGAAGCGCGAATGCGCTGGACCTGCAGCTTATAAACAGTTTTGCCCTCCCTTCAAGAAGAGGTCATTCGGTACAGTGGGACACAATGCCTGACTTAACCTTCACTAAGAACGTCAGAGCTACCTGGGATAACCTCGCCGACGACGTTGGTAGCGACCACTGCACCCTAGAAATTACCAGTGAGAATGAGGCGAAAGCGCCGAGAAAATTCAAAATCAAAGACTAGGACCAGTTCTGTAAAATAAGAGAGCAGAAGGGCAGTACAGAACCATCATATGAAGTCCTCTTAAATGAATTAAAAATGGCAACAAATGAGGTCACCAAAGAAGTCGACACTGATGAATCCATTCAGGCCATAGACTTTCACCTGGCCAGTTTGCTGCAGAAAAAGCGTGACTAGAACGAAGCGTGGCGTAAAAACAAGCTCAACAGACACGCATAAAAATCGTGGACTTTTGCCGAATCTCACGCCAAAACGCTCTGCGCCCAGCAGTGGAACAACACATGTGACGAAGCAGATGGCAAAATGCGGAGGGGAAGCAAATGGGGGCAGCTCAAACACCCTATGGCGGAAAGCGACAAACCCCCCAAAGGCGGCACCCAGCTGCCAATTAAACGATTGGTGCACAAGCATGCCCAGGATTGCGGTGGATCCCAGCTCTCCTCAAAACGCTAGGCCAAAATATCTCCGACTGGAAAGCAAATCAGTAGCCAGGGAAAACAAAAATCCCTCATATGGAGGTCGACCGCAAGAAAAGCTAGACGAACCATTCAGCGAAGCTGAAATACCGTACGCTTCACAGCAACTCAATGGCAGATCGGTGCCAGGGCCAGATGGCATCGACAATAAACTGCTACGTAATTTAAACAATAAAACAAATATAATTATTATAAAAAGATAAATGAGGCATGGGAAACGGGTACCGTGCCACAAGAATGGCGTAGTGCCAAAGTTTCGCTCATCCCGTAACCTGGAAAACCGCTCAGTATCGATAGCTTCAGGCCTACATCACTCATATTTTGCGTTGGAAAAGTAGTTGAGCATGCAATACTCAACCGTATCATGGACCACATTGAGAGCAATGGGCTCTTCCAGCATCTTATTGGCTTCCGCAGGACACTGTCCACAGAGGACGCCATGTTGATGTTAAGAAAATGCATATGTTATGGGCTCCTCCAACGCCCAAAGCCATATTATCCCTGGACCTCGCCAAGGCCTTTGACACCGTAAAACATGAAAACATACTGGGTAAAATATCGCACATGAACTTAGGCGAGAAATTATACAACTACATTGAAGCCTTTCTGGCGAACCGAACCGCAACCATACGCATAGGAGAACAATGTGGCGAACCCGAACGACTTGGAAATATCGGCACTCCACAAGTCACTGCTCTCGCCATTGATCTTTAATGTGGCGATACACAGCTTGTCGGAGAAGCTTGCTCAAATCTAATCCGTGCACCATGCCATAAACACGGATGATTTTACCATATGGGTCCCATGGGGCCACTCATATGGTGCCTTGGAAGGAATCCTTCAACAAGCACTGACTAGAACCCAAGAGTTTCTTAAGCCAACTGGACTCGCACTCTCCCCACTAAATCTACTCTAACGCGCTTTCACCCTCAACTAAATTCGGACGAAGATGATCATCAAGTATTGCTCAAAGCTGAGAACAACCAAACGATACCGCAAGTATATACGATTAATGTACTAGGGCTAACGTTAAGTGCCACGTAAGGCCACAAAAAGGAAGCACTAGAGCGCCTTAAAAAAAGCACGAACAATTTGAAAGAGGCATTGCCAGATTCGACAACAAGAGAGCAGGCCTCCTAGAAGACAACATCGTGAAGGCGTATCACGCCTTTCTCGCAAGTCACGTAGCATAGGCGTTACCGTTTTTGAAACTTACGAAGGCTGAAATCTGAAAGATCGACTCCATGCTCCGCAAGGGACTGAAAACGGCACTCGGCTTGCCCAATAGCATGAGCAACGAGAAACTCGAGCAGCTTGGTCTGCACAACACAGCCGAAGAAATTTTTGAGGCTCAGAGAGTGGCACAGATCACACACCCGTCGTTGACGCAGGCAGGCCATCTCACCCTACGAGACGCAGGCATTTGCCCTATTTCTCAACCAGAGAAAAGAACCCAACTTGGTAATGACGTGAGGAAACACATTACAGTTGAGCCAGTCCCCCGCAACGTTCACCCAACGTTCAACAAAGAGCGAAGGAAGGACAGAGCGAGGGCGCTCATAAACAAGGAAAAAAAACACAACACGCACGCGCTATTCGTAGATGCCGCCCGCTACTACGGCAGGGAGGCGTTTGCCATAGCGTTCGTATATATAGACGGAAAACTCATAAACGCGGCAACCGTCCAAATAAGCCATGTCCACTAAGCACAGGAAATAGCGATCGCGCTAGCCTTGCAGAGCTGCCAAGACTACTCCACAATATACACGGACTCTAAGACGGCGGCACGAACGTTCGCGGCTGGGCTAGTAGCTAGCAGCACTGGAAATTTCACCGTCAACGCATTAAGAAAGTACGAGAGCAAATAAACCCTTATTAAAGAAGAGAAAGCTCAAATCTACGTATCCTTGTTCCCAGCCCACATGGAACAGTCACCGGTACTCGACCACTGCTATCCCAACCAAGAGGTCAACCGCCTGGCGCGTGAGCTCACACGCCGCGCCGCGGATAGCAACCCTTCGACGAGTGAGCAGTACGAGAATCTCTGCAGCCAGGACAAAGCACTCACATACAAAAGGATCACTTCACATTACCGGGAACAAAGACCTGCCTTCCCAGCACCGCACCCAAAACACAACGAAGCACAAGCTTTAACTCTAAGAAGATTCCAAAAACGTACGTACATAACAACATCCACCCTACAAAGAGTCGACCCCGACCCACCACCCACATGCTCCTTTTACAACCATCCCTGTTGCAATTGCGAACACATGCTTTGGCTGTGCCCTACCCACAGCGCAGCACAACTGAATACCCAACAGGCTTGGCAGGAAGTCCTCTAGAGCAACGAATACAAGCAGCAACTACAGGCGCTCCAGAGGGCCCGAGCTGCCAGCGCCATCCCGGGCGGAGCCTCCAGGTTGAGTTAAGGGTCGGAGTGGCCCTTTCTCAGCCTCCTCAGGATATGTTTAAATAAAGTGAATCTCTCTCTCTCTCTCTCTCTCTCTCTCTCTGTCATTCCCACGTGTACTTGGCCCCGCGGAAAGGGGGTAGGGTGGACAATCACACCTGCGCTTATCTTGCGGTAGGGACAATCGTATGTCTTGTCTAGCCTTGAGCTTTCACAGGAACGATTTTGTTGTAGTTACTGGGCGCACAAATATCACTGCATCGTTGCACTGGCTCCGTGAGTAACAAGGGCACGCTTTTCAGACTCATCGAAGTAACAACTCAGACGCCTATTCAAGTTCATCTGTACCTGTGAGTACGTTTCGTGCGTCATTTGTGCGTGCGAAACGCGGGGCACGTTTTAATCTTCTTGGCATTCTGCGCATGTCTTTCCGATGTGTTGCTCTCGCGTTCGCCTTAGCGGTAAAGCTGTGACTTTTTTGCCACCACGTGATCTGTCTGTTTCAATGCAATTTGGTTGCTACCTGTAACTGCTACCACATTTTATCAGTTTGAAAGTCTGCGTGGGTAATAATACAGTAAGTATAGGTATTAGATACACCCACCTGCTTCTCGATGATGTTGAAACGGCGGGCCATATGCCATGGAGCCTGCGGCAACAATCGGGATTCATAGAAGGGCCCGAAAGGAAAGAGTCGTCCGGCTTCCATCACGATTTCCAGCGGCATATTGGTGAAGCATCTGGAAGAGCTCTGGTTTTGTCCGCAGCCAATGGCATCGGCGAAGGCGGACGGGCTGGCAGAGTGGATTCTGCGTATTTTTATTATTAGGGTATTCCGAGAAATTGCGCACCTAAAGTGAAAGTTTACCAATACATAGCTCACTGTCGACATAAAAGCACAAAGCCCACAACGCAGAAGACGGGCCCACCGAGAAAGGTAGCGTCTGAGGCCGGCGTGTTCTTTTCCGGACTTTTCGTAGGAGTTTACGCATGTTTGCTACTTCATTTGATGTGATCGGGCTGATGCTCGGTGTAAAATTCACCACATTGTTTAAAAACTTAGCGATTGCTTCCACTCATTCAGTTACTGTTGGAATGAAGGCGCGAATAGTCATGTTAATTCGAGAGATCACGGGTGCGCCTTCGATAAGGCTCGAGTGTTCGAAGACACGTGTATAAATGCCGGCACACTTCCCCGCATATCAGATTTTTGACGGCCGATGCTCTGTTTTCTGCCATCCATGTACAGCGTGTATGGCTTGTTCGATGTTTCCTTTGTCGGGCTCATTTTCACCCACCGAGAAAACGTTTTCTTGAATAGACCAATTGCTGCCTTCGCCAGCACCACAAACACGTGGCAATACAAGCCTTTTAAATGTTACTTATTCGCTTGTTCTCAAATGGTGTGACAGAAGTAAGGCAAAAGCTTTGGGTAGGAGGCGCTGTGGCAGTTCGATTGTGTTGCTTTACAGTTTAAACATCTGCCCATTATAAATACAACTGGTTATAATTACAACCGTCGGTTATAAATTACAATCGAAGGACATAACACTACTACTGAAAATTGTTGCTAGCCAACACCAAACTTCTCAGACAAAGATTCCATGTGCACCAGCAATGTTTGTTCGTTTACATGTGGCTTTTGTAAAACGCAAGCGCAAACGTATTCTTTTATGCCATTGTCCGATAAGCCCAGAAACAGAGCACCCTATCAAAAATTGGCTGAGGCTTATCTCGGCCATGCCCGGTTATGCCAGCGAAAGCTTCTTTAATTGGTTCTGCTCATTTACCCTCCTAGCCGAATTACTGCTAGCCAGCCGAGCCATATGCCCCTCGAACGTTCCGTACACTGCTAACACTCAGTACTGTCATTTCGTCAGTTTCTGAGGGTGTCATTGCTGTCGACCCGAGGGACGCCAGATCCCTGATGCACCAAAAGACTATCTTGCTTATGTGTTCCTCTCTTAAGACATGCTTCTTTCATGAAAAATCTCATACTCGCTTAAAAACTTTCTTCATTACATTTGTTGAGTTCTCAGTGGTGTTGTGGATACAACCCGTAAACAGAAGAGAGAGCCCCATCGCGGGAGCCGCCAGCAATAAGCTTAAGTGTGATGGACAAGAAGGTAGCACATCAGTATTCTCTACAGCTCATGTAGATGTCTGACTATGGAATGTTTTCGATTAACATCAAAGCCAATCATTTACAAAACCTTAATCTATGACACCAGGATACCATACAAGTTTGTCCAGAAGTAGTGGTCTCACCTTTCTAGCCCGATATACCATTGCATAGGTCATTCTAGTGAATGTTAAATATTTTCACATATTATGGTGACTTTTTTTCAAGTTTTTTTGTGTGTATTGTTATAATGCACCTGTAGTCATAGCGAATTTCATCCCTTTTTGGTAACCATCCGATACAGCCGTGGTACGTTAGCATATGTTAAAGCGTTTTTTTATTCTCTTATATTTCTCTCTACCGTGCATGGACGTAATCTTTAGTGTAGTTAATGAAACAACATTAAATGGGCATAATTAATTCATTTTAGTAAACTTCCGTAAGCCCGTATACCCTTGTACCAATGCAAAACAGAAATGGAGGTGTGCTAGCTATAATCTGCATACCAAAAGCTGCATACAAAAAAGCCATAAGCTGCATACAAAAAACTAGATACCTTGATCTCATTGAGGCAGTACAACACCTATCCTTTGACAGCGCGAACTTGACCTTGTTGATGAGGCATTAGAAAAACACAAAAGAAGTAACGATGGAAGACCCAGGAAGAGAAGCATTGTGTGTGATCTCTTCCTGTGTACCCGTCCTTAGTTGTGTTGTGTGTTTCACGATATATCTTTCGTACGTCGTAATGGTGTAGCGTTTACATTGCTCGGCTGCTGACCCGAAGGTCAGTGGTTAGATTCCGGTAGTGGCGGTCTCGCTTCGATGAAGATGAAATGTTGAAGTATCGTGTACTGTGTGATGCCAGCTCATGCTAAGCAACCCCCGATTATCAAATTTTCCTGAGTTCTCGACTATGGCCCCCTTCAAAATCAGAGAATGCTTTTGGCATACAATACCCGACATATTTTTAAACATATATCGTTTGGAAATGGACAACTCATGAACACTACCATTATCTCAAAAAACGTTTTACCGGGCACTGGTGCTATAGTTTCCTTTAAACTACTGCGCAGCGATAAGCTTTTTTTTTCTTCAAGAAGATACCGTTCCTTGTACTATAGATTTCATGTTGAATCTTTCGACAGAGAGCAAACGCACGGCCTTTTGAACGCAAATAATAAAATTGCTGTTTTCAGACGAACTTTCCTCCAACCTCTTTGCCGTAGGTATTGAAGCGTCGTCGGACTTATTCACAGACGTTATGTGGGGCAGCTTTGCAAATATTACCCATTGATCGCTTTGTACCAATCGTTCACTTTTCATCTGATGTACTGAGGATGAACTCGAGTCTGACTCTCATGTTATAACTCCATCAGCAGAAATGCGCGAATTTTTCAAAAAGAATACTATCCCAGTGTCCATTATTTCTTAAAAATCAATTTTATATGTTTAGGATGGAGGCGTTTCAAGTATTTATATTAAGCATATTGTCGTGATGTTTACAAATGCAGTCGACAGCGTGTTAAAGGCGAAACTCCTTTACTTGGGCGAACTTGTGTCGTGCAAAAGAAAATTCAAATTACAGTAATACGCACTGTAGACTAATAGCGGTAAACAGAGCGTCAACTGTCAATGAATTGACAAGCAGTGCGGTGCGACGCAACGGTTGTTATTCGCGTGCTGTCGAAGATTCCAGTGTGATCTCTGGTGGTCTCGTACGTTCTAGGCTATCCACGTGCCACGTGTGGTCTTCCTGGAATAATATTAGATAATCCAGAAGCTTCTGAAGCATTGCGAAGCCGTATTCGCCGAGGGTTGTAACCAGTCTTTGCGGTTGCGATTCGAACACATCAAAATAACACGCATAGCAATGTTGACCCGGTGTCCTAGAACCGCTGAATCAATTGGCTTCGGCTACAATAGAAGAAGAGGAGTGTTGGTGGTGACATTTATGCAGAGCTCTTGATGTATGTTCTTTATGCACAGTCGTAGCATACCGAGTCAGGTGTTGAACTGCTCAGCCCAAGCACGAAGATACAATATTGTTTTAAAAATAATTTTAAAAATGCTGCAAATATCTCATTTTGCCCCAACTTACGAGACCTGCGGGGGAAAACGAGACGTGAAAACAAATACATTCATTCAGTTTTCGCAGTAAAAAAAAGAACTTGTAATTGACTTTGTGAGCCTTCACACAGAATTAAGGAGTGCTGTCTCTGAACTCCTCGCAATGAAATCTATAGATAGAACGCGGTGTTATGTTCCTTCAAAAATACTTGCATATCAAGCACTACCACTCTTTCTTTCTGCTAATGTTGTCTTTTGTTGAACCCTTGCACCTCGTTTAACCATTATTGAATTATTCATGAATAATTCAACAATTAGACACTATAGGTATATTTTGACGTATCTTCTTCACCTCTGTTTTTACCGTTTTCATGCGGAACTACACTGGCGTTTCGTGGCTTTTAACTTCATCCGCCAGGATTGGCGAGACAATCAATTTAAAACTGTGCTAGATTCATATTTTATTACGCTTGTCTTTTCTTAATTATGAATTTGGAGAAAAGTTGTTAAAACTTCATTCCGAGACGTATTCCTAAACGACTTGACTTAGAGATTTCGCCATTCTTTGTGCACCTTTTAAGAGCATCCTCAGGTACAAGAAGGAACCCCGATGCGGCGCGAATGAAGGGAGTGATGTTCTGAACGTCAATCAGTGATTTTTCATGTCTTTTGCTCATAAGAAAGCTCTATATAATATACTTTGTATATAAAATCCTCCTAATCAAAGAAGTATAATATATTAAAAGTTATTGGTTGATTGATATGTGGGGTTTAAAAAGTTATTGGTGCAATAATAAGACTCTTTCTAAGGCAACTGGATGCCTTTTTGTAGCGTTGTAACCCTCTCACATGCCAGAAATACGAAATGTTCTGCTTTGTCTCCGTGCACCAACAAACTAACGTTTTGCTGCTATGTAGCTCGTAGTGTAAAGTAATAAAATAAATATTTACGTTCCTTTACTGACGCAAAAGTAGCTTAACGCGCAGATCTGGAACTGTGGCCGAGCACAGCTTCAACCCTTTTAGATTGGTTATTAATATATATACTGACACCAGCCGCGTAATTCTTCCCTCGTGAACGCCGTGTGTGGTCATAAACTTTTACACATGAAAAAGTCGACAAGGACCAGCACTTATCGCAGGACGAAAAAAACGAAGAAAAATATTTTTGTATTAGGTGCTAAGACTGGCAAAGTCCAAATGCCGCGTTTTGCACAGTACCTCATCTTACCCCACCCTACCCTACACATAATAATCCCTAGTAATACTTGACTGGACTGCCATAGTATCTGTCTATGCATCTCAGTCACGTTCATCGAACGTTTCAGCTATAGTAATTTGTGTTCATACACTATCCAAAGGCTGGTTTGTACTTTTCTATCAGGTATAAGTAAATAATCTAGTCCAATTGTGTCCAACACTACTTGCCTATTACTTCACGAACTTGGTGCTAGGTTAGTCCATGCGTATACGCTGCACATTTACCAAAAAGCCCTAAAAGCTATCCAGCCCAGTTTACTTTACAATTAGATGTAGTTGAAAAGTGGCAATTGATTCGTCATTGTATAGCCATGCTTGCCTCCGAAAAGGGGACTCGCTGTGAAGGAGCAACCTCTGCGTTCGCCAGCGCCAGAATGGGTTCATGCTGACAAGGTGTGCGCCAATGGACCATGCACCTGTAGCGGCACCCATCAGTACTGTGTTGTTCCAGTTTCCGCCAAATAGGTCTGCATGGTCCTCCACCCACTTCATAACCAGCTCCTGGTCATGCAACGCAAGGTTGCCAGGCATCTCATGCCCGTCTGGAAGAACCAATGAAATATCACGTTGCAATTATTCAACTTAGGGATATATTGCATAACAACACTATTAATATAGGACATTTACGCTCAGAAAAAAAGAAGCATCAAAAATAGGTATGGAGGAGCAGGGAGCGACTGAACGAGCATTTTTATCCCTCACATTAAGGAGCCGCAAGACGGCGAATATGATGACAGAAGGCTTATATGTAGAACGTAGCAATTCATTATTAAAGCTCAGCAGGCATGCACGTACCTAACAGACAAATCAGGGCCACGCAAAGGCCATTTTTGGGACCTTGACTAATTTGTTGTGTCCACTAGTACATGTTGTATGGAACACGCTAGTTCATCTTCTTCAGAAAAGCAATTAAAGGTAATGACGCTGCTGTAGAATAGACATGGGACCGTCATCGGAAATTACAGACTGAGTGTCATCAGCAGAAAGGCATGGCTACGGCCAAGGCCAAATCAGGTGTTCGAACAAAACTGAAGTGCAAGCAACATTAATACTGGTATCTGAACACAAGGTAAGTTGTAGGATACAAGTATATCTAGAATGAACTTTCCCGCTATGGTATTTTATTCAGCAATAAAAGATACTTGTTGCTACCCTCAAGTAATATACCATCTTTGTTACAATAGAACGAAGCTTCCTTAAAGGGGCACTGAATTCAAACAACAATTTATTGATTGATATGTGGGGTATAACGTCCAAAACCAACATAAGATTGTGAGAGCCGCCGTAGTGGAGGGCTCCGGAAATTTCGACAACCTGGGGTACTTTTACGTGCACCCAAATCTGAGTACACGGTCCTACAACATTTCCACCTCCATCGTAAATGCAGCCGTCGCAGCCGGAATTCGATCCCGCGACCAGCGGGTCAGCAGCCGAGTACCTTAGCCACTAGACCACCGTGGTGGGGCAAAACAACAATTTACGTTATAGTGAAAGCGCAATGTATGTCAACATCTAAAACAACTATAGTATCAACATCAGTGCCCTACTTATTGAAGAATTAAAGTAAATGCGCAAGAACACAAGCGCCGCAGTAGGACATTTCTAAAATGATCCCGATGACATCAGATGAACCACCTGCAATAACCACAAGTAATAGATCTAACTGTACCTAATAAAGAACGTTCCGTGCATTATTAGATGCAATAAAATATTACTTGTTTATTTCTGCTTGATTCATGGAAAAAAGAATCGCCGGAGGTTACTATGAGGAATGACGTGAGTGGTTGGAGTAAAATAAAAAAACTTTCTTTCAATCCTGCAGGATGCGCTTAAATTAATTTTCACGGGGCTACACGGGACATGTGGTGCCATCTATTGGGGCGCAGTTGAAACAAAAGCGTCTGAAATCACGAAGCCAATGGCTGGAAATGGCTGTTGTTGCTGCTGCTCAGCGTCTGAAATCACGAAGCCAATGGCTGTTGTTGCTGCTGTGGCTCCCGCTGCTTTCAGTCTGCTGCTACTAGCGTAGTGAAGCCTGGCAACGTTGTGCATGGCAAGAGTGACATGAGACGGTCCGGTCGGTCCGCTTTTTGAAACGGGTAATTTGAAGTGCACTAACGCGATGCGGAGCACTAAAACGTAGTTTTATTTCAAAATAGACTCTTGCTTTGCACAAAAGTAACACTACGAGGTTTCTGGACCGCCATTTTAACAATCAATGTGAAATAATCGTTGACTTCAGTGTCCTGTTAAATTTACCCTGTGATACTTTTTGAGCATAGTGGTAAAACGCTGCGAATCGGTACTAGAGGCTCACGAGAACACGCGAATCAAATATTATATCGCAGCACGAGGCCTGGGATTCACCATAACTTCTCAAACTGAACATAAAATTGCGTTTTTTTAATGAGCAAATCATGCTACTAGCTCAAAAACCACTTGTAAAAGCCATTGTATCAGGCATTGTCTGATTTTAGCATGGCCTGCTTGGTAGTTTTCTCATGTCGCCACGAAAAGCGGCAACTCGTCCACGAGTGTTCGCGCAAAGTGTTTAAGGTCATGAGGTGCATGTGACGTGTTTTTTTTTCCCTATGCCAACTCTCCATCCTTAGGTTCGAGCGCTTTCATCTTTAAAAGAGAAGAGAGTACATAACTGCAACATACTACAATTATTTGTACCTTCGCTCGTACTGGACGGACTCTAAAAATTTTGGCAGTGTTCAATTGGTGAGATAATAGGTTGCTGTATTGAGCCCGTTTCACGGCTACTTGAAGAAGTGTTTCAGGGCCCCTTTGAGGTTAGACCTGTTTTTGATGCCAATCACGTGGCTTTCAGTAGCACTGGCAGTAGCTATAATTATCTTCTTTCGGAAGTATGTCACCTTTGTGGAAGAAGCCTAGCACGCCAATGCGGAAGTTTGGAGCAATGACGACCAGGTTTTGCGAGGCAGCAAGCAGGGAGCCGTCAAAGCGCATGTTGCTGCCCGTCTGGAAACCCTCGGCGAAGAGGAACAGCAGGACGGGCAGCTTTGAGCAACCACCTCCCGTGGTGGTTTCGGCGCACGGTGTCCACACGTTGAGGTGCAGGCACTCCTCGGCGCCTTCCCAGCCTTCGCTCATGGGCGAGAACCAACCCCTCTGCGGGCACGGAGGGCACTCTAGCGTGGCAGGCACCACAGATAAGTTTTCACTGTACGGTAGTGGAAGCCTGCGGCGTCAATTGAGGACGCGTGACAGTTGATATTTTGCAACGTCCATATCCCTTATTTTTGTCCATTTTTACTGTGCGCGGAGGGAACCATCTCATATTTCCTGTCTATAATACTTGCTTCCCACCCGTGCTTCAGTAAATTGGTTTCAACACACCACTGGACTGACATTTAAAGCGTTTGGAGGAAAGGAGCAGGATACATGTTCAAAAGAGGAGAGTGCAAGTACGCGCGGAGACATGCAAGTGGCGTTGAACAATAGACACATTACACATATATTCAATTCTCGAAATACTGACGTTAAGCACCTAGCAAACAAGAAACAGCATGTTTGACGACTTCGTCTACGAAGTAAGCACGAGAAAAGAGAATTCAGATAAATTGCATATTTGTTACCCAAAGATGGCACACTCCAAATACTGACAAAAACATGAGCAGTGAAGTATCTGGGCCGGAAAAATAGACACTCAGAAGTTAATCAGAACGCAATCGTATCCCGCAGCATAAATTTTTACGCAGTGTTTTAGGTACGTATAACGAGTATTTTCGTGCACCATACTTTTCAGAAGGCAAAGGAAAGGATTATTAAGGAAAGCTGACTTAACCGGATTTAAAAAACCTAACCGGATTTAAAAAAAAATCCCCGTGTTGACGGAACTGCATTAAGAGGCCTGGGGTGCGGCCTCACCGGCAAACACCGCCGAGAACGCACTCCCTCACCAGAGAAGGATTGGCCACCCTGCTGCAGTATCTGGCCACTACCTCCCACAATGCTTACGTCAAATAACTCACGGCCCTCAGTCCCCAGCAGCTGCCAAGCAACTGACCACGGCGGTGGTCAGATCTGCAACGCAGCAGAGGGTGCTAAGAATCTCTGGATCCGGACAGGCCGCCATTGGAACCTGAACTTGGCAACGTTTAACGCTAGAACCTTATCTAGTGAGGGAAGTCTAGCTGTACTATTCGAGGACCTAGAGGATGTTAAATGGGATATAATAGGGCTCAGTGAGGTTAGGAGGACAGATGAGGCCTATACGGTGCTACAGAATGGGCACGTCCTTTGCTACAGGGGCTTGGCAGACAGAAGAGAACTGGGAGTGGGGTTCCTAATTCACAGAAACATAGCTGACAACACAGAGGAATACTATAGCATTAATGAAAGGGTGGTAGGTATCGTAATTAAACTGAATAAAAGATACAAGATGAAGGTAGTACAGGCTTACGCGCCTACATCCAGCCATGATGACGCTTCAGTTGAAAGCTTCTATGAAGACGTGGAATCGGCAATGAGTAAGGTAAAAACACAGTATACTATAGTGATGGGCGACTTTAATGCAAAGGTAAGGAAGACGCAGGCTGGAGACCAGGCAGTAGGAGATTATGGCATCGGTACTAGAAACGCCAGAGGAGAGCTACTAGTAGAATTCGCAGAACGCAATAATTTACGAATTTTGAACACCTTCTACCAAAAACGAGAAAACCGCAAGTGGACATGGAGGAGCCCTAATGGCAAAAATAAGAATGAAATAGACTTTATAATGAGTGACTCACCCTGGAATCGTGCAGGATGTGGAAGTGATTGGCAAGGTACGATGCAGTGACCACCGAATGGTACGGTCTCGAAATCGCCTAGACTTGAAGAAGGAACGACAGAAACTGATACGCAAGAAGCCAATCAATCAGCTAGCACTGAGAGGGAAAGTACAGGAATTCAGAGTGTCGCTGCAGAACAGGTACTCGGCTCTAAGCGAGGAAACCAGCCTTAGCGTAGATACAATGAATGATAATCTGACGAGTATCATTACGGAGTGTGCAGTGGAAGTTGGAGGCAGGGTAGTTAGACAGGACACTGGCAAGCTTTCCCAGGAAACGAAGAACCTAATCAAGAAGCGTCAAATCATGAAAGTGTCAAGTACAACAGAAAAAATAGAACTGGCAAAGCCTTCGAACTTGATTAATAGACGTAAGGTATGCGATGTAAGAAGGTATAACATGGAGAGAATTGAACACGCTCTGAAAAACGGAGGAAGGGTCAAAGCATTGAAGAGGAAACTTGGGATAGGCAAAAGTCGGATGTATGCACTAAGGAACAAAGAAGGCAAAATAACTACCAATATGGATAAGATAGTTAAAATAGCGGAGGAGTTTTACAGAGATCTGTACAGTAGCCGAGACAACCACGACCTTAATACTATAAGAACTAGCAGTAACCCAGAATACACCCCACCAGTAATGATAGAAGAAGTCAGAAACGCTTTGGAGAGCATGCAAAGGGGCAAAGCTGCTGGTGAGGATCAGGTAACATCAGATCTGCTGAAAGATGAAGGCCAGAATGTGTTAGAAAAACTAGCCACCCTGTTTACGACGTGTCTCCTGACGGGAAGAGTACCAGAGTCTTGGAAGAACGCTAACATCATCTTAATACATAAGAAAGGAGATGACAAGGACTTGAAGAATTACAGGCCGATCAGCTTGCTCTCTGTAGTATACAAGCTATTTACAAAGGTAATTGCTAACAGAATAAAGAAAACATTAGAATTCAATCAACCATAGGAACAAGCAGGATTTCGAACAGGCTACTCAACAATTGACCATATTCATACTATCAATCAGGTAATAGAGAAATGCTCAGAGTATAACCAACCACTATACATAGCCTTCTTAGATTACGAGAAGGCGTTTGATTCAGTAGAAATATCAGCCGTCATGCAAACACTGCGGAATCAGGGCGTAGATGAAGTATATATAAACATTCTGGAAGAAATCTACAGGGGATCAACTGCTACCATAGTGCTTCATAAAGAAAGCAACAGAATACCAATCAAGAAGGGTGTAAGGCAGGGGGACACAATTTCCCCAATGCTATTTACCGCGTGCTTACAGGAGGTTTTCAGAAGCCTAGATTGGGAACAGTTAGGGATAAGAGTCAATGGAGAATACCTTAGTAACCTGCGCTTCGCCGATGACATTGCATTGCTGAGTAACTCGGGGGACGAATTGCAACTCATGATTACGGAGTTAGACAAGGAGAGCAGAAAGGTGGGTCTTAAAATTAATCTGCAGAAAACGAAAGTAATGTACAACAACCTCGGCAAGGAGCAGCGCTTCGAGATAGGTAATAGTGCACTTGAAGTTGTAAAAGACTATGTCTACTTAGGGCAGGTAATACGCGCAGAGCCGAACCACGAGATTGAAGTAACTAGAAGAATAAGAATGGGGTGGAGCACATTCGGCAAGCACTCTCAAATTATGATAGGTAGATTGGCACTATCCCTCAAGAGGAAGGTGTATAACAGCTGTATCTTGCCGGTACTTAGCTACGGAGCAGAAACCTGGAGACTTACAAAGAGGGTTCAGCTTAAACTGAGGACGACGAAGCGAGCAATGGAAAGAAAAATGGTAGGTGTAACCTTAAGAGACAAGAAGAGAGCAGAGTGAATTAGGGAACAAACGGGGGTTAAGGATATCATAGCTGAAATCAAGAAGAAAAAATGGACATGGGCAGGGCATGTAGCGCGTAGACAGGATAACCGCTGGTCATTAAGGGTAACTGACTGGATTCCCAGAGAAGGGAAGTGGGTTAGGGGGAGACAGAAGGTTAGGTGGGCAGATGAGATTAAGAAGTTTGCGGGTATAAATTGGCAGCAGCAAGCACAGGACCGGGTTAACTGGCGGAACATGGGAGAGGCCTTTGTCCTGCAGTGGACGTAGTCAGGCTGATGATGATGATGATGATGATGATGATCAACACTTTCGTGAATAACATTCTGAGGCAGCATTAAATTGACTTTTATATTTAAGCTGTTTATTGCTGAAACTGAGCGCAATAGTTGCGTCTACGATATGGTGAATTCTATATAGTTATCTTTTCACCTGCTTGTATCACAAGTTGGAGCCAGTTGCGACTATGTTTTTCAGTAATACATATTAAAATATCATTTTGTGAGCACAAATTATCTGTAAATAAACAATTTCGTAGCGATTAAACTTTCTTAGAAATCACGTATACAAGCGTCGTAAGAACAGGTGCATCATTCATGTGCAACTCTTTCTTTTTTCAATGAAGTCATTTACTTTATTAAAAAAACTTTTTGTTCCTGGATAGCAGCTCAGAAGAGCTACTGAGCTTTTTTTTCTAAATTTGAGTTTTGTGAGTTCAGACTATTAAAAGTATTCGTAAGAGCTCATTTACTTGTCTAACAAGGTAGTAACTGCGTTTTACTCACAAAATGAAGTAGTGTGCAATAGAATACGCAGAACGATCTTTTTTTATACCAACTCACCTGAAGCGTAAGTTGTGCACGGGAGGCTGGGCGTAAGGAATGCCAAGGAATGTGTAGATTCGGTAGTTCGCTACATAAGACCGGAATCCACGAACTGTGCTTCCACTTTTAGTGCGGACTTCCACGTGGTTTGCCTATGTTGCGTGAAAGAAAAAACGGGGAAGGCTTGTGCAGACACCTCGAACGAGCTAAGTGCAGCTCGTTTTAAGCGGTTTACAGTGAGAAAGTCTAAGACAGAAACAATAAGTTTCCTCTTAGGTTTATTATGAAAAAAAATCGCGAACACAAAGTGTAATAATGAAATGGCCTGCTTCTTCATAAAACGTGATGTGAAACCAGAAAGTTTGTGCTTAGAAAGCAAAAAATAATGGGTACCTCTATACATTCCTAGTGAATAGCCCGTTGGATAATTCCTTATGTTCAAACAGGGTAAAAATTGCGGCACTAGTGAGGTTGGCCTTGCATTTGTCTTCTGCGAAACAAGCTATCTCACGAAACCAGGCCTCTACAACATTGTGAACAGTATTGTTGTCAATAAAAAATAATTATTTCCGGCCAGAACTGTGAACTCATTGAGGGACATCGTAGCGTTGAGCTTGCATACAACTGTGCAATCTCACCGGAACAGTTTAGTGGTGGGCGTTTCATTACTTTTTTGGACCCGCAATACTTCATTCGCACCCATGCAAAATTCACGGTTGATTTTCCATTCCGCTACGCACAATAAAGACACATTATGCAACCACTTAAGTTGTAATTCTACTACTTTTGTTAATAAGCACTGCAGAAACAGGTAGCAGACAGATGGCTGGCATGACGCTTACATACTTGTTAGCTTGGCTGTCTTAAGTGTGCATGCCCTCAGGCTGCTAGTTTACTTAGCATTGTCATAGGACGCATGAAGTTAGTCATTTTTTTCAGTAGGGTAGATAAAGTGGCTTGACGACGTATATCATTGACCAATGAACCGGTCGAGTTAGTAGGCGTTTCTGCTCACAGTGTTTTCAGTCACGTTAGTATATCATCTCCTATCCAGATGTAGAACCGACAAAGCGCAGTTTGAATATTGCCAGTATGTGGCTATTTAATGACCTGCGCAACGAGAATGGCATCCACTTCCATTCTGCTAGGGGACATGATCGGGTTTTGCACGAGTTTCATAGGACCAGTACACCTGCGCTAATTCGTTTACAAAAATAAATACAGCGCCTTCCCACCGGAGTTACCGCTGTCTCGCCCTCAGTTGCCGTGATGTGGGTAATGTAACGCGTGTAACGTCACCTAAGCAAATGCTATGAATTGGGGCTCATCGGCATTCTCGTCGGCAAGCCCGTGGCCAAAAGACGTGCCCTAGAGCCCCCCCCCCCCCTCCTCCGGAATTCCTATGGATGAAGGTGCTTTACCGTGAATAAATAACGAAAAAACAATTTTTCAAGAACTCCAACATGTGCCCCACTCCCGAAAAAAAATATTGCTGGCTGCTTCTCGGCATGCGTTGTTTCACTTAGTTACCGAGATTGCCCACTCAATAATGTCCATGTGTTCTGGGGCTTCCTTTAAACGCAGCGAACTTAATCTTATACCCAAATTGCTTTTATCACTACCCTTCAGCAGAGGGAAGCAACTCTGCTCATCTCCGACCTGTAAACACGCAAGCGGGTTACAGGGCGGGTGAAGGCAGCGGACAGGACACAAGGTCACCTGGCCATTCACCTCTTGCACGCTCAGCATCTCCTCCACGGATGTGGTGCCAAATAAATGTTTCCCCTCGTCCTCTCACGCTCGGACTAGACAACGTTTACATGCATCATATGACGCATTAGCTTGGTTTGGGTTTATGAAGTAATAAAAAAAGGTAACGTGTACTATGACAATATGCCCAACCATTGTTTAAGATGTTGAAAATGCTATGACATTTTTACAGTATATCATCGCACGCATTTTCACTGAACTTGTAAAGAGTTGCTCGTGCCATCAAAAGTGCTTTCCATGAACGAACTACCCCATTTACACTTTACACGATGGAGTAAGTACAGTAGTGTGCCGGAATAACAGTGTTATCGACATAAATAAACGTAAAACATTGTAATTACACTGAAATCCAGCCAGATTTACAATGAAAACACTGTTAATCTCATGTAGGAGTCAATGCGCAATCATGTTTCAAATAGAAACCCGTTGTAATTCGTGCACCAGCGGACAGGAACTGGAAAACGTTACATTAATCGGATAGGCACCCCTCATAACGATGTCACAGCTTTGCGACTCCAGCGATTGTCACATTGTAAGAAATTATTGTTTCCACTGTACCTGCAGCCACATTAGTAAGCCGACCACAGCACCTCCGGCAAAGAGTAGAGCAGCGGTGACGATGAAGCTGTAGCAGAATGGAGGTGCCATAAGTGGCTTCGATCTGCAAATTACAAATTGCGAAACGGGTACAAAAGCTCATCATAACACTCATCCAACTGCACAATAAAACCAGCATCGTGCTGTACCAGATGTCTACCCAAGCGCCAAACGCTGGCGTTGTTTATGGTGTACATGGGAACTTACTAAATCAAATGAAATCAAATAAAATCTTTATTTCTCACAAAAAATATACACGCATTGGGGTTAGTATACAGAAGGAGGTCCCATAGCACAAGGCTGAAAGGGGACCTCCTGTTAGAAAATGACACGTTGATAAGTACAACTAAATGGCAACAAAAAAGCGATTAAGTAGTTATTGATAGTACTAAAAACAACGCAAACATGCAATAAAAATGCCAGTAAAAATGGCAACAAAACAATGTTCAGTAATTGTGCTATGAAAACAACGAAACATACAATAAAAATGGCAGTATAAGTTGGGAACGAATTGACGTTAATTGCTGATATACAGCTAATTAAACAACTCCTATGTGCATGGGTAATAAATGTGAACATAACGCGCACAGTAATAGCTCTAAATGTAAGCGAACGCCGATATAAAAATGAAAATGAGTTATAATTGCGAGATAAGATGTTTAAGTTCTTTTTTGAAAGCAGCTAATGACAATTGTTAAGTGCATAGTGGTACTGAATTCCAAAATTAGATAGCTGCAGTTATGGTATTATGTTTGTCATAGTGTGTACATGTGGTAATGAAAAGTTGTTGTTTGAAGCAAACCTGGTAAGATTAGAGTTCAACAGTTGAAATTTTTCTAAAACATTGACTGTTATGGTACCGTTGAAACACCTAAATACAAGAATCCCCAATTGCTATTTGAATAAATTACACACTGTTAGTACATTATGTTGCTGAAAAAGTGCGGATGTGCAGGTGATTGGTGAACTGAATGTTAGGATGCAAATGGCTTGGTTTTGAAGACGTTGTAGTGGAAGAATATGAGATGCATAGGTATTCACCCATGACATGATACAGTACGTGATATGACTGTGGATGAAGGCATAGTAGAGTTTAAGCAAAGTCTGCATACTGAAAAATGGTGGTGCTTTAATTAATGTGCTGATACCATGAGCAATTCTCTGTCCTATAAGCGAAATGTGATGATGGTACGACATAAATATGGTATGGGAATGCACTCGACCACATCAACGCCACCATACTGCCCTACAATTCCCAGCCAGGACGCACCCTCTCTCGCTCCTCTATGCACCTTTTTTTTTTTACACAGAGAAGGATTTTCTCTTTTCTGGGCTGTTGCACGAGAGTACAAAAGCCGACGTCACAGCTTCGGCAGTGCATTATTTGGGGGGTCACGCGCACCAACAACAGCCCAGAAAGGACTATGACGGCGCTGACCAAGCCTCGACTGAGAAGGTGAATACGGTAGAGAAAAGTTTGACGAAACTTGGAGGTCACCTGTTTGTATTTGTTCTTGTCCAGAGAATAAAACGTGTGAAGTAAACAGCGAAAATGGTGGGAAGAGAAGGCGGTCTATGCGAAATCTCCCATAAGAATGAAAAGGGCGGTCGATTGAGTAGGGTTGCATGCTAGAGACTTTACGGTAACGCAACCCACAGGTATACGCTTATGATCAGCACCCTGGACTTGAAGACAAGTGTGGGCTGGTGCGTCGAGCTGAGAGACCACGCTAGATAACGCACAACTTCTTGGAACAAGAGGCTGGTACACTTCGGGTGAAGAAGTACTCCTGCATAGACAATAGCTGTCTAGACATTTAGTGAACGCAATCAAAACAGTATTCACAGAACTTCTGCTTGAAACTTTTGTGTATTTTCTGGGCGCATTGGAATTAAAAATTGAAGTAATAGACATGAAACATAATTCATTGAAAAGATATGCATGGAAGACGTATGCACGCGAAATCGTTGCACTTTACTGATACAATCTGACCTTTTATCTGGCGCTTCATCGATGAGATTTTTGTTGTACAATATCAATTCTTTTCATATGTATGAGTGAACAATGCAGTGTAACATAGATCGGTGAGGTCGGCCCTTTCAAAGATGCATGTGATTGTGATTAGTGGGTGATTCCACGAGAGATCGACACGGGTCCAAAAGTTGATATCTTAGATTTCATTGAGTATTTTATATTTCGTGCACCTCTCACCGGGTAGCCCGAAAGTCAACTTCGTTTTATGATTAACGGCATAACTTACGAGAAAAAAATAGCAAACTTCATCAACATGGAGGCACCAATTTCGTCACCTGTCATTTTCAAAAATTGCAGATGCTATAAAAAAACAAAAATATTTGTTTCAAGGAAGATATTTTTTACCTGAAATGCATGTCTAATGAAGACTGAATTCGTACAGTTTCAAGTTTGTAGGCCTTAAGAAACTAGCTTTTAAAAATGTCCAATTTCGCGACAGTTTAAATTAGGTTACGTATTCTTCATTTTTTTACCTCCGAAAGAAATGCAAGCAGCATTTTCAAACTTGACACGTTTTAAGGATATAGAGTGTTCATTAGGTACATGAATTATTGCTGTCATAGGGCAAATGTAAACTTTTATATATTTCCTCAAATTTCTCATATTGGCAAAAGTGTCCTCCACTGAAATTTGAATAGTAACAAACCCTATCTTCGATTTTTCTTAAAATCTCGTAAATAGACAACCGAAGGCCATCATACAGTAAAATAGAAAAACATGTTGCATTATTTTGTTTTTAGCGACAATATTCGTGGTACAAATCAGAGCTTTTCGAGAATGCGCTGACAAGTTGAGAAATCTAGAAATTGGAACGGAGAAGTGGCAATGAGCTTCAAACGCGAGTAAACTTAAGCGCATTTAATGAAGAAAGGCTGTTTTAGCACTGTGACAAATACGTACCCATGAAGGCGCATTTATTCTCCTGATAACACAGCTCTAATGGAGGAAATCATAGACACTGTAACTCAGTTGCAAAACATCTGTCTATATTTGCAGATAAACTCAAATATGAAAATGTTCCAACGCAAGTGTTGGGTCTCGCTAGAAAAAGCATATGCGCTTGAGATATCCTCACTGATATTTTGGTGGTGACTGCGTGAAACAAGAGATGCGCTCAAAATGGCTGCATCTTTTGCAGATCACATTTAGCAGTACGTGACGCTAATAAAACACAACCACGATCAGTGCCCTCAGATGTGCTTCGCCAAACATGCCAAGAACGTATGCCTGGAACACGTGGCAACGATTTCCACTGGCTCTTCTTGAACTGACGGAATGTTTCTAGCTCGTCTGCATTTGCACACAGCAGCTTTATATTCTTGAGCTGTTCCTTCATATAGTTGTGGATTATTTTAGAGCAAAACAGGCATGTGCAGCATCATGAAATGTGTCATCACTGATGACGGCAAAACTTTGAATTGATTGCTTCCTTGTGACGACACACGTGAATATAGACTTCTGTCTTTTGTGCCAGCGATACGACTGTACCTCATTCGGTAAAATGGCTGTCCAATATTCGGCGAAATCGAAGTGAAAAACGCAAGATTCTTTTTCTTGGTTCTCTCTCGCCTGGCGTATTGATGATTCTTGAATGTATCTTATGTAATCATGGGCAATCCACTTCACGAACCATAGACTTAGCGCTCGCAGAAAAGCACTTGCCTGGGCTGTTTTTTTTTTACTAGATCGCCCTTTTCCTATACTGCATAGGCTACCTCGATATTTTCAGGAATTCCTAAACATGTGGCTGTCAGAGCGTCCTCCTTAGCACAATAGTCACAATGGACTAAAAAACAATCACTTGTAGGGGAG
Source organism: Rhipicephalus annulatus (assembly GCA_013436015.1). Classification (NCBI taxonomy): domain Eukaryota; kingdom Metazoa; phylum Arthropoda; class Arachnida; order Ixodida; family Ixodidae; genus Rhipicephalus; species Rhipicephalus annulatus. Next base: position 53,943 of record WOVY01001905.1, read on the forward strand.
ATGCAAAGACATAGTCCTTTCAAGAGGTCCGCCGTGTAGGCACCATCGGTGACTTCTTGTAGGGCAGAAACACACTTCGTGGCATTAGCACAGTATATAAAAAGGCACACTTCTTGGCGTGGTGCAAGAAGAACCCACTTCGGCCTCAATGAATAAAACTTTGAAAGCCCAATAGACGTGTTTGGATTAGCTTCTCTAAAGAGACAGTAAGCCGCTCGCACCGAACGGGTCACAAACCTTTTCGAAACAAGCTCCTTTTTTCCGTCAATGATAACAGATACTACATCTTTTTTGTTGGGACTCTGCCGGGAGCAGCTGTACTCATCTTTGGAGTAGTAAGCCATAGCTGTCTAGACGTCCATTGGGTTCAGCCATGTCCTTTTTACCGTATTTGGTGCTAACCATATCCCGTGTTTTGCGCGCCAGCGTCGGGATCTTTATATCATGTAAGCTGAATAGTTTGGTGTAAGCGCTTGGAGTTTTCGGCGCTCTATATCGCTCGGCGACAGTGTCAACAAACGCATGCGCTCTTGATACAAAGAACACGCTTCATAGGCTTGCTTCAAGTTCTTGAATCACTGGGCACACACACTGCATTTTAGATCTGATCGTTGAAATTGGCGGTTACACACGTTACGGTGGCAATTCATGGTTATACTGTAGAATTGCTGCTAAGTTGTCTTGGCTCTGCAAGAACTTTGCTATTTTGCGCATGCAGCTTCTTCCGTCGCATATGTGACAATGCTTCAGGCGTGTTTACGCACCGCTCTTGACTTCTGCCTTTTTCTTCTTCCGGCAAAAACTCATCAGCTGTTTCAGCTGAGAAGCCATTAGACGAAGACAGCATATCTCTGAGGCGTCTGAAACAGTTATGGCAGACTTGGTCGTTGTTATGTGCATGGCGAGCAGCTTTCAGCAAAAGCTTCTGGAGGGCAAACAGGCCGATGTCTTCGACCTTGCGGAAGTTTCTTTGATAAGGTATTTTTTATGCAACATGAGGTAATCTGAACAAAAAACTCTATCCCGGCTGAAGTGGTCCGCCATCGCCACGCTCCTTGAGGCTAAAATTACTGGCAATGCAACTATGCGTGAAACCAGCAGCACGAAAGTGATCTATCTGTCGTCTGTTCCTATGTCTCTCACCTTTAATGAGAGCAGACGTGAAACAGCGTGCGCAAGGGTCCGCAGTGCGAATGCAAAACTGAAGTATAGTACGTTAAAACGAATTTCACATTGTTTTTGTCGATAAAATTACACGAGCCGTAATCTTTGTTCCTACTTTTAACCATTTGTTCTAAAGAATTGCCTCCGAGATGCGGCGCACAGCAATTCATCCGTAGAGCAGACGATGAATGACAACTTGCCCTAAAGCGTGTTCTTCAGTCTAATGCGGCAGTCTTCGTTCCCCAAATGATTAAAATTTATTATGAATCGTTTATGGACTCATTCAACAATGAATTCTCTTACCCAACGTGTTGCAAAAACATGGCCGTCACAGCAGCTCCATCTGTGTGTCAGTAATGGAGAGACACCACATATTAGAAGTCTTAGTGCTCCACGTACAAGAGTGAATTCAGATACTGTAGAATATCGTGTTCAAAATAGTTACTCCTATCTCCTAAAACAGGCTTTCTTCACCAAATGCGGTCACGTTTACTCGCGTTTGAAGCTCATTGCCGCTTTTCCGTTCCGATTTCTAGATTTCTCAACTTATCAGCGCATTCTCGAAAAGCTCTGATTCTTACCACGAATATTTTTGCTAAAAACAAAATAATGCAACATATTTTTCTATATTACTGTATGATGGCGTTTGGTTCTGTATTTACGAGATTTTAAAAAAAATCGAAGATGAGTTTTTTTATTATTTAAATTTCATTGGAGGACACTTTTGCCAATATGATAAATTTGAGGCAATATATAAAACTTTATATTTGCCCTACGGCAGCAATAATTTATGTACCAAATGAACACACTATATCCTTAAAACATGTCAAGTTTAAAAACGATGCCTGCATCACTTCCGGAGAGAAAAAAATGTGAAATATGTAACTTATTTTAAACTGTCGCAAAATTAGACATTCTTAAAAGCTATTTTCTTAAGGTCTACAAACTTGAAACCGTACGAATTCATTCTTCATTAGACATGCATTTCAGGAAAAGTATTTTCCTCGAAACAAAAATATTTGTGTTTTTATAGCATCTGCAATTTTCAGAAATAACAGGTGACAAAATTGTTGCCTCCGGGTTGGTGAAGTTTGATATTTTTTTTCCTCGTAAGTTATGACGTTAATCATAAAACGAAGTTGACTTTCGGGCTACCTGGTGGGAGGTGCACGAAATGTAAAATAATCAATGAAATCTAAAATATCAACTTTTGGACCCATGTCGATCTTTCGTGGAATCGCCATAGTATAGTTTTTGACCTGTCTCAGTGGTGGACATTTCATGCCTGTTACTATTCTCGAATCTGTTCAGAGTCATTCATTGTTTTATTACTTCAAGGCGTAATCTATCTGACTTGCACAAATGACATTGGCCGAAGTGAATCAATTAAGAATGCATATGGCATGTCAGTCATCAGTAAAGTGTTAACGTGATAAACTAAAACGCGAGCAGCCCGTAGACAAGATTTTACTTTTTCACTGAATCCTTCCAGATGAACCACTATTTTAGCGGTGTTTTTTGGAAGGGATCGCTATTTTTAAAGTAAAGTACTTGAGCATCAATTCAAATTTGTCGTTGGTGACTATTTTGCGTCATATTGGCTATTTTTGAAAGCGTTTGGTTACGAAAATTTTCATTTGGCGCAATGGCTGTTTACTAGCTTCTTTAAAATTATCGTTTTACTTTTTTCAAAATGGTTTTAGCTGTTCATCAGTAGTAAGGACTCTGCTCATATGATCATTCTTTTCTATTTGACTACGAATTCGGCACTACTATTCAATGACGTATAGCTACTTTAAGCACATTTGCCTTGACTTCTTGCGCCTTTTCAATTCTAGCCAATGGTGACCGTGGATCAACCGCAACTAGATTTCACTTTGCTCGTGTAGATGGTCACTTTAAACTAAACTAAACTGAGAGAATTGTTTTTAGAGAGGTGCAAGTTAGAGAATTGTGTAATCTTCTTACTATTGACGTTTCAAAAACATTATAACGCTTACCGCTCTGATGTCGAGGTCGCATCTTTCAATGATGCTTGTTGTGGCTCATCATTCTCTTCAGGTTTAGCTGAAAAAAAGCATAATTTGAAACAGAGCATTCGTTTAGATTTTAAATTCAGAATTCAGAAGTTGCAGTAGCGTAAAAGCGCTCAAGTTTGCGAGCACGGAAACGGCGCTACCAATGATGCTGAATGGCTTGCAGCACCACTACGGCGTTTCTTTGTTTGTTTTGCAAGGTGAACCGAATGGTTTTCACCTAATCAGAAGTAACATTAATGCCACGTAGTAAATTCTCCTTCACCCAAAACACCTGCATTTTTCGTGATCTATGAGTCTTTAAACGTCGCGAGCATGATGGCTGTGGTCATTTCCACCTTCTCCATGGTCAATGTTCTGGAACGAGGAGGCGACTCTGGCCAAATAAAGAAAGTGTGAAATAGTCACGCTGCTAAATTACACTTGTTTCAAACCCATCCTGAGTTATTAATTGTGAATCAAGTTTGGTATGTTTTATTTGCAGTGGCTGTTGTTCATACTGTCTGACAGTCACTTTGTCCGTTTGCATCGGTGCTGTGTTACATGAATGTGCTGTTGGCCCTGAAACATGCTGTACGCGTTGTAACTATACTATAAAAACTATCGCTAACTAGTGCTGTAACTGTACTACCGCTGTAATGTTAACTACCCCAAAGCTGTAGTTTCTGGCAGGTTGACGCTCTACATTAATGGGTTGAGTGCTGTTAGCAAAAAAATTGTGCCAACAGGCTCTGCTCCTCCTTACACGCTGGGTCATGGCGACGGAAAAAGTGAGTTAAAATGGTCTTCCTGTGTAGATGTGCCATTCTGCGTACAGAGACTATATATATTCAAGGTTACGTATCATCTACGTAACTGAGGCAGAAATGCGAACTTGTGTATTAAATCTTATAAAAGCTTGTTTAAGTGGTTCATTGCACGTGCATGGGGTATATTCTACAGCAACAATCTCGTAATCATCAACACTGAACGTAAATTATGAATAAGATGCACGTCAGACCTGCTCTGGCATATGAGCTGACCATATCTGCCTTTACATGAAAACAGCTGAGCCTATGAAGAGAACAGCATGACAATAAAAAAATGATATTCTCCACAAAGTAAAGCACAGTGATAAACTTTTTTTAATCAACAGAAATGTTTCCTGAAATTTATGCGACTCCCTCGGACCAACAGGAGTCTTTGCGTTGTTTCTAGATACTATATCCGTGTCCGCGTTGGCTCAAGCAAAATGTGTAAATAAATTTATTGTAAAATTGCTGTCACATATGAACACCTTGAACTGTAGTCGGTCTGAAATATGCAATATTTTTCTGTAATATTATTGTTAACAAAATGGGGAGCGCATTCCGCGCGTAGGCAAGACAACCGCTGACAATTAGATGTAACTGACTGGATTGCAAGACAAATAAAGCGCCTAAGCATGAGGCAGAAAGGTAGGTGGGTAGGTGAAATTAAAAAGTTTGCGGGAAGGAAGTCGCAGCAGCAAGCACATGACCGGGTTGGTAAATAGGCGTAACTTGAGCGATGCATTTTGCCTGAAATGGGCGTAATTGAGGCTGATGGTACCGGTTTTTGGAAGGTATGGAATCTATAGTTGGAAAACACATTTACCTTGGCGTGCATAATTTCTGTCGTATCAGTGACAGCCTGTCATTTAGGGTAGTAGCCTATCAAACATGAGAACAAAGTGTGAATTTTTCGCCTCCAAGTGCAATTAAAATAATACTGCTGTGGTAATTAAAGCTGCATTCACCTCGGCAGCACATTGCACAACATTGCTTAAGTAAAGGCGACAAGTCATTTTAAGTGCTATTTCACAGTGAAGAAAAGCCTATCACAAGAAGAAAATTTTGTCCTTCTCATACCCAATCCATTAGGTAGCTATATGGCAACAAGCAATTTTTTGTGTTTTCGCTAAGAATGTTGTTTTAAGTTTTCAGTTACAGTTTTCAGCTACACATAGAGAGAACAGGTTAAAAATGCCTCGTATCTCATTTCGAGAGTTTACCGAGAGATACAGAAGTTTTGTACCGCGATTTATAACTCGAGTAGTAGCTTACATGCAGTGTTGGATTACGTCGGACTCCTCATGGGATTAGTAAAAATGCACTTCCAATAGATGCTCCTAGTAGTATTTCACACGTATAAATAAACATAGATGTGTTTTCTATTCGGCAAGACTTTTACACGCCGATTCTCTACATCTTAGGTATTCGTAATTTATGAATAACAAGGGCACGCGCGATACCTATAGCCATTTCGCGGACAGTCTCTTGTGAGAAAACATCAATATTTCGCAAATCTCCCTGTCATTATTTAGTGTACGATTCTCCGAGAATAGCCAAAAAATATTGCACGTTATTACGCTATTGCGTACCTTGTACAAGCGAAGACACCGACTTCTGCTCTTCTGAGGAAGGCGAAAAACATTCTGGAACTGCCGACGTTGCAATCGGCTTATCTTGTGGTTTTACGAGTTCATCCCTCGGTTTCCCTTTTGATCGGTCTTTTTCGCGGTCCTTGTGCTGTCCTTTTTCCTGTTCTACTTGCTGGTGATTCATACCGCGGATCTCTGATGCCCGTGGCGCAGGGGACACAGGACTAGCGATGCTCGAACCGTCGGTTGACGCAGAGGTGTCTGCATTTCTATCACTGGTGGGAGCCCTCCTGTCAAAATCACTGCGGGATTCACCAGGACGTGGAGTGGGTGTGGTCGATTGCGACGATGGAGAAAGAACGTGAGTGCGCTTGGGTGTCGTAGCCATGGAAGGTGTCGGAACCCCGGGAGCAAGCTCCTCGCTTCAGGTTCACGAGTAGTCATGAAATTAAGATACCTTGTTAAGTAAGCCCGTAGAACACCTCCATCCCCAAGCATTCGTTCATTGAGTTTCTCTTTCACTAAACTATACATATTCAGGCTATGATTGCTGCTGCTCTATAGGCTTCAGAAAAAACAGCATTTTAGAGATACATATCCTTCGCACTGCAAAGATGGCTAACGTTGAGCGGCGCTTTTGTAGATTAGGTTTACGTGCTACGAAACTTGGGACAACTGTACAGCATCGTAGCTTTAGTAATGTAGCATGACTATTTGCACGAGAGGCAAGCAGCCTCTGTATGACAATTATTCTATGAAAATATTGTGCGCATTCACTCAAAATGCATCGCTATTTAGATATCAGCTGCCATGGTGCAGAATGCGTTGCAGACTTGAGGTATCTTTTTGAAGCGTGCTACTTTGTTGCATCACGCAAACACAACGCAAACAAGTTTTTTTTCGATTTCAGCGAAGACAACGCCCTGTACTAATATTGCTCAACGTTATCAACAGTCAGCCAAACCAAATATCGACTAAATTTCGAGCGCGCTGCTTGAAATAATACATTTATTTAAAAAATACGCTTTCTTATTATGGAGCCACTAGGCACTGCACCTTTTCATTGGAGCTGCAACTACCGGGGTTAAACAGTTTCACATTCTTTTAAGTTACCACTTTCATCAACAGTCGATGAAGTGTGTAGAACCGATTCTCAGACCGCCGCTGGTAGTGCGGCGTTGAATCCTAAATCACCAAGCCGATTCCCAGCCTATGGCTTGCACCGCAAACTTTCTCTTTCAGGATCCTGACTGCGTGCTTGTGGCACAATATTGATTGATATGTATGTGGGGTTTAACGTTTCGAAGCTATTACATGACACAGCAATGGGTTTTTTAGGCCCACAATCTCCTGTTAGGATAGTTTAGGGAAAAAAATGGTGCATGTGTGTGTCAGGTTGGTGTTTTTTCTTCTTTCTTTTATTACCTTGATAGCATCGGGGAATGCTTCATCCAAACTCTATCATTCACCCATGCCAGTAGTCAGACCTTACCTCAGGCACTTCAAAAACTTCTCTTTCTGCAGCGAGAATGATGGTCATTACCAGGAGAATGAAATACAGCAGTTAGAGCCAAGATTTACATTTGGCAAAATCGAATGAGAAGTGACCTCGATTAGATATCTCTTGAATATCCGAAACGGTTTACCACCTTTAATTTTATAATCGTAATAAAAGCAGTTCATAAAGCTATTGGAAAATTGCGCACGCAAATGCACGTGACCAGCGCACCTTCGACGGCGTATTCGGGAACACTCGCTCATTTTGCCCCTTCCTTACGCCAGGTTTACTTGTACTAAGCCGTCAGCTCCACATGAATATGCAATTGATAGATACTTCACTGAAAACTACAAAGAATGAGCCTCTGGGCACGTCTTATACGCTATTACGATGGTCAAACAGCCGCTTTGAGGTGTACTCACTCGTTTCCATTCATTGGCGTCATAACACTTTGCTTGTTGCCTTTCGGCTCCTTGGAGGAGCCCGCTCGATGACCCTTGCGCTTCTTCGGCTTACGTGTCTTCGATGGGTCAATAGTACTCGGCGCACCCTCCTCCGCAGCGGGTACTTGAGGAGTAGTGATGCCCGGTACAGAAGACGCCATTACTTCTCCTTCTTCTTCTTTCTAACGAAAAAAGCAGCAGGTAATGACCTTGTGGCCAATGCGAGATGAAATATTTTTCAGATCGCCCGTGCAGGGAGAATAGACGATATCCGATGCACGAATTAGGACGGTTGATATATCTCTTGAATATTAGCAGAACGTTACGACATGGATGTAAGTAATGACGTACATAACTTCCATGTGATGATTATCATGTATGGACGTGTCATTTAGCTTCGTCGTTCATTCGCCTCACGTGATACCCAATTTTGTACATGTAAAGCTAGCAAAACGGTCGCGAGCGCATCATGAGCGTGGCATATAGTCATGTTGTTATATGACACGCATCTCATGATTATTATCTTTGCACCAGTCACATACCTTTATCATCCATTCACGTCACGTAATACCAAATTTGGAATATGAGAAGCTGATGAAACGGGCCGCGAGCACAACATGAGCGTGGCATGTAGTCATGTTGTTACATGGCAGTTATCTCGTAATTATGATGTTTGCACCAGTCGCGTACCTTCGTCGTCCATTAGAGTCCCGTAATAACAAATTTTGTATATGTGAAGCTAGTGAAATGGCCGCGAAAGCATCATGAGCATGGCATTTAGTAATGACCCACAATTCAATTGACGTGCGCGTCATGATTTCCACGTTAGGGTCTGTTACATGTGTTCGCCATGCAGTCATGTGATACCATAGCAGTTTTTCAACTTGTCATGTGAATGAAAGCACCGCAAGAGCAGCAAGGCCATGAATTGTAAATCCTGACATTTATGACATAATTTCCATGATAGTTACGACGTTATGATGAGTTATTATGATGTTATGACTAGGTAATTCTGCTCGTTATACAGTCATGTTATGCTATGCCAAATTTGGTATCGACACCATTAACGACACCACCAGGAGAGCTAAACGTCGCACGCGGCTACATAGATAGATAGATAGATAGATAGATAGATAGATAGATAGATAGATAGATAGATAGATAGATAGATAGATAGATAGATAGATAGATAGATAGATAGATAGATAGATAGATAGATAGATAGATAGATAGATAGATACGCTCAAAGTAGCCGAAGCTCGCTAAGAAAGGTCTCGTCCTTTTTACCATTGGACGTTTCGATTTCTTGGACTAAATCCAATGGGGGTCGATGCATATGACCGCTCGTTCAGAGGGCCAACTCAGCTATACAACTGGCTTGGTACCAAAGACTGCGTAGGGGGCGCATGCAGGCTTTGAGATGGCTTTGTCTCAGTAGACGATCAAGCGTTGGCTCTGAGGCTAGGGCAATGCACAAGGGTTGTATTATTGAGTGAAGCTGTTTACTGGATCTCCCGTCTAGACGGCAGGAGTCAAAGCGGTGCCCTCACGGATCCTACTGAGCGCATCCTCCTCCCAGCAAGCCAAGCCATCGTTATGATTAGATCTAGGCAGAGAGCTGATTGGCCGTGTAGAGCGTCGGAGGGTTTCCTCGGCCAGTAGCGAACTGGCCTTTGGGAACAAACGAAGTAGAAAGAAAATGCCGCTCGCATCTCACGGGGAAACTTGAGTAAATGCATCACAGAGAGGGGGAGGGGAGGTTATCGCGTGAATGTTGCGTAATTTGACATGGTGCAGGAATGTGTTATTGTTACTTTGTCTTTATTGTTCTTTATTATTCAATGAAGGAGAGGCGTTGCCATCAACGCCAAGCGAAAGCCAAGTAAAGACGCCCTTGAACAAATTTTTAATGTGCGATCCAGTGCCTATATTTACGGGGTGGCCAGTTTACGGCTGTGCAGCATGAGCAGTAGTTTCTTTTTTTTTTGCTAGCAGACGCTGCCTGCGTCAGCCTTGCGAGTCGAGAGAGAGGGGGGGGGCGACATTTTTCTGGGTGTCTTCCTGAGATGGCATAAGACGCGAGCATGCGCATCTCTGCTCGAGCCTCGAGCATGCGGTACGAGATCATGTACAGTAACCCCTAGTTCACACTGGCTGTGTTCCTATTCTTAGACAGCACGCAGACAGTCTACGCAGACTGCTTGGAAGACAGCATCGAGCCCATGCTGTTCGAGAATTGGAACACGTCTGGACGGCTTTTACGCGATGATGCGCCACCTCGCGTCGAAAAGAGAAAGCCAAAATAAACAAACATAACAGTTGTATTTTCGGCCTTATTTCGGGTTGAAATCTAAAAAAATTAAACGTTACTCTCATTGAGCGACTGGAGAAGCGTCTGCTTGTTTGCAGACGACCACTCCGGCGAGATCCAATCTACCTGAGCGATTCGCTGAGCCGCCATTTTGTTTAGACATCAAAGTAGTAGCCTGCATTGTATTTGTATACGATGCGGTCTTCTCAAAGCTGTCGATTTTGCCGGCTACGTGAGAATCAGAATGGGACTTAAGATGGCCGCCGTCTATTTAGCTGTCTATTTAGCCGTCTACGTTGAGTATTGGAACACACCCACTGAGGCATCCACTTTCAGCAGCGAATGAAATTCTTCTGTTGCGAAAACGCAGCGTCGTTGGCAGTTGGCGCGCACCGCATCACCGGATTTGCCGAATAGCCATAGCACGCCATCTGCCGAGTGAACAATGAGCTACGGGGCGAGCACGGGATGGATGCAATGTTCCCCGGATATTGTCGGCTTCAGTACACCTGTGAAGGGTTCGATATTTTTTGTTGCTGCAGGTTGTTGGCGCGTTTTAACGCTCGTTGCATCTCTGACAAGAAAGCCAACTGCATCACAAGGTGCTCGAGATTCAACGAGCAAAGCAACATAGGCGCAAGAACTGGTACTTACCAGTCAACCCGAGTTTGTTTCCTATTTTATTGTTCAAGTCATCCTCGAGCAAGCAGTCCTTGGGCTTGGGGTGGCGTTTGTCGTATAGGACGGGGTGGTTGCGCACCAATTCAATGAGCACTTCAGCTAAGCGCACGTTACTTGACTGTGACATCACGGGCGAGTCAAACTTGGCTGTCATTACTTCAAGGTCTTCGGATAGCGTTGCTATTGGTTCGCCGTGAGCCGATCCAGTGGCAGACACCACGAAAACTAGTCTGAGAGCGATCGGCGCGGAGAAAAATTGGCCCGCGAGATCCACCCTCTCGGCGGATCTCGCTGCCACCGAATCGGATTCAACGCGCTTTGGGCGGCCGGAGTGCTCAGTGGGAACGAGCCATAAGGGTGTGTACGGCACCACCGCCTACGCTGAAGCGTGACATTGTGCGACTAAGAAATGCTCTACATTTAAAAGTGGATATCGAACATCTTCGGGTCGACGAGCAGCGTCTAAGTTCAATCGTACTGTTTCACGCTGATAGGTCCATAATGGCCGACAGGGTAAGTGCATGGTCACATAACTTAGTGCACGTCTAAAGCTATGCCGTGCAAGCTAATGACTTTTCACACCTATCGAATAGCATGCGTGTTGTCCGCATTTATAACTAATCGGTTTAGCGAAACAGAATCTAACTTCGCTATCATAACTAATATGCCATCCCATGTAGCCGTGACTACCACAATTATTGTTGAACCTCTGCAATAACGGTACCTGTTTGCTTCTCATCAGGCAGCGTGGGGAATACGAGGCTTGTCTGCGAAATGCACTTGTAGATAGCTGAACCTTCTTACGCCTCTAGTCAGCCTTCATTGGTTGGAATGGTGGGCTCCTGTGCCATTTCAAGGTAGGGGTGTTGCAGGCAAGTCAGCTGAAACAAGTCAGCTTTCATCTTGCAGCTATTGGCCTTATGCTGCAAGTGAGAACATAAAATTGCCGGGTGTTCCGATGACCTTCTCAAGGTTTTAGCCGAGGCAACATCATGGGGATTATATTTATCACAGCGCCGAATTATTGTATTAGTGAATAATCAAGAGTTGTTATCATTTTGCACGAACATGATCTCGGTGTCGTTCTGCCACAACGTAAGCGTATTAGAAATTTGTATGCTCGAAAATAGCACTATGCATCAGGAAGAAAAGGGTTTTTTTTTCAGTTTGCATGGTGCAAATACTGTCCTGTATCTGGGTGGCAGTGTGACAAGAAAGAAAATGCCTAATAGACTCCGTCACACAATCCTGTATCCTGCAGAGAATTATCGGCTCTTTCCAATCTCTTCAGACCTTGTTCCATTACCTGTTTTGTTCACGGGTACGTCAGTTTTCAGATTTACAGTACATCTCAGCAATTTTCAATCATTAGTATAGGGTGCCATGGTGCGTCACCAATCCTGCAGCCTATTCAGTTTTTTGTAAGACATCTTCATCTATTTGTAGAAACGAAACATAACTTTCAGTTTGTTCGCAAGGGTGATGATTCCACTAGAATACGCTGTAGTTTTCGATAGCAGGAAGAACGAGCACCACCGTACTGTGTTTCACTGTCTGCATAAGCGCAGTATGTCGAAGGTCATTGTCAATACTACAGCATCTTTGTCAAAAAAAAAAACAGGTGCCAGTAGCGATGCGTATTTTTGTGAATACGACATTTTGTTTCAGGAAAGACCATATATCAGATAATTCAATCATAAATATGTGAGGAAATATCAAAGTATCACGAAGAAGTAGGCGTCTTCGACCCCACTTAGCGCTCTTTTAGTATAGAATCTACTGAGTTTAAGACAATAGGGGCTGCACTACCCGACAATACAAGTAAATTCTTTTGCAAACTAGTTCGCTTATCAGTCATCTTTGACATCAACATCATTTTCATATATACGTTTCTACCAACTGATTGATTTTTGGGGTTGAACGTCCCAAAACCACCATTTGATTATGAGAGACGTCGTAGTGGAGGGCTCCGGAAATTTTGACCACCTGGGGTTCTTTAACGTGCACCCAAATCTGAGTACACGGGCCTACAACATTTCCGCCTCCATCGGAAATGCAGCCGCCACAGCCGGGATTTGATCCCGCGACCTGCGGGTCAGCAGCCGAGTACCTTGGCCACTAGCGTTTCTCCCAACTATCATTACCACTGCGTAGCACGCGCTGATTGCATCCGATGCCTATAAATTTCATGTGCCGTCACATCATTCACTGTTTTAACTTGCGTTATTCATTCACGTTACAATGTCTTGCATTCAAGGTCTCGAAGTCAAAGACTGCGTGAGGACATTTGGCTTCCAGCTACGAAAGTGAAAGGTGGAACACACAAGAACAGGCACCGACACAATACACACTCTGCCCAACATCTTGCGCTAGCGTTCTTGAATATTTTCTTCGGTTAATTATAATAAGATCATTTGGCATTCTCCTTACAAAAACTAAAAAAACTGCAGCTGCTTCGCCTTTTTGGTACCAAGCCTAAAAGAAGAACGCAGCTGTTTTTGTTGTCGTTGTTCACCTGTGGCGAACACCCATGCACCCTAGGAGATTGGATGGTTAAAAAAAATTTAAAAGCTTTAGAAAATCACATGAAGATTTAGAATAATGAAGGTTATATATTATGAAGGTTATATAATGCAGAGAACATAAGAAATTAGGGTGCTCAATCTAATATATATAGGTAATTTAAAAGAAAAACTTTGAAGCTATATGTCTTTTTTTTCTGAATGATAGAGAAAGCAACTCTCTTAACTTTTATACGTGTATAATGGCGTAGACAACTAGGTGGCCATATTTGCTTTTTCTCTTTCATTACCATTGTCTTTGTTTCTTTTATCTGATTATTCTACTTCTTTCTATTTCTCTGTTTCTCACTGCATCAATTTTTTATACTTTTCAATTGTTTATAAATCTTTCTCTTTCTCTCCTTTCTTTCACGATATTATTATCTCTACTTCCACTTATCGCATCCTCTTTCTTTCTATAGCTTTTTATCTCTTTCAATTTCTTTCTTTTTATTTCTCTTTTTTGCGCCCAAGTTTTCTGTCTTTTCATGTTATGTTGCATTCCCTTGTTTTTTCTCTACTTTATGTTCCTCTTTCTTTCTGTCTCTTATTTTTTCTCTCTTTCTCTTTCCCCTGTTCATATTCCTACTAGAGTCCCACCTCCTGTACACAATGATGGGGCTTGCCCCACCGCAGTGGTCTAGTGTCTAAGGTACTCAATGCTGACCCACAGGTTGTGGGATCGAGTCCCGGCTGCAGCGGCTGCATTTCCGATGGAGGCGGAAATGCTGTAGGCCCATGTTCTCATACTTGAGTGCACGCTAAAACCACAGGTGTGGGGAAATTTCCGATGCCCTTCATTTCAGCGTCTTTCTTAATCATATGGTGGTTTGGGGACGTTAAACCCCACATACCAATCTATCAACTGTGGTGGGCTTTGTCGAATTCCTGCGGTGGATGCCCACCTGGACACTTTTGCGCGACAAAGCTCATGTTGCCGATATCCTAACCAGCTTCACAGTAAAGAGCATGCTGGTTCGTGATTAGGAGAGTTGTTAGGGGCGAAGCTCCTTAGGGTCTACAAATGTCCCCTGTCCACCGGCGTGACACCCGTGGCACATACCCGCACTAGAGTGGGTATGTGCCACAGACGATGCGAGATGCGAGATGGTGGTACTTGGAGTGTTCACTAGATGGATGCACAGGCGGATGTACGGACAGACGGACGGACGCTTAGACGGACGGCCAGACAGACTAGCATACAGATGGACAGATGGACACTGCGTGTTCGAATGGATGGACAGATGCACAGACGCACGAACGGACGTACGGATGGTCGCAGGGATGGACGGAAGCAAGAACGAATGGACCGACAGGCTGAAGGCCACTTCGCTCCACTCATCATCAATCATTTCGTGGATATGCTGTGATTTTTTACGACGGAGCGAGAGTTAATGATTGCTTCAACTGCTTTGCCATGAAACATATGGCTCACACTACTTAGCTATTATTTTAGACGTACTGTGTTGAGAAGGATAAAATTTATAATGTCATTGTTTTAACACTTACCCATTTCACTGGACCGCAGTTTTCTTACAGAGCCATTGGATTTAGTGCAGTTAGCAGCCGATCATTCAGAATGAAATTGAGATATAATGAACTCCCGTTTTTTTTATGTGCAAATCCGGAGAAAAACAATAAATAAAACTATCGGGAACAGCTAAATGTCATGCAAAGAAGGATTGATTTTGCCTATAAAACTTTCTTACAAAGGTTTATATTACCTTTCCTTGTAGTAAGCGTTGACAGGACTACCCAAAGCATTAAACCGAGCTCTGAATTCGGTATTCTCAAGTCGTTCTTATAATTAATTTTGTAGATGCCGCGGTTCTCGTTATAGCCTAATTATTTTGTTTTGTCCGACGTTGCATATAAAAACACGGGACCAGTCATTAAGTTTTCTTCCTTCCTCGAGTGTTTGCTGCATGCCCCACTACTATTAGCTGATTAAAAAAAAACATACAACCCACTTAGGTAAGCCTGCTGTGAAAAAAATCAACCAATACTTTCCACACTACCAATCTGCAAAAAAAAACTTTTTTCGTTTCGAAAAACGTTTTTGGTTAGAAAGAGATTGATACAATCAGCGGTCAATCCTGACGCACGCTCAGATTTGTTGCGTTAATGTATGGCAAAGCGACATTCTCGAAAAAAAATTGGAGGGAAATCTTTCCTGGTCTGCTATGCCATGCGATAATAAATAGTGGGGACTTACTCAGCTTGTTTCCAAGGCAGAAAAGCATCATTTGTCATATCGGAGACATATCTAGGAAGAACGACTGAGCACACAGACCGTTCGATATGTCACTCATTCGGAATTATGGGCAAGTGGAAAGCGATTCTTTATTAATTTAAAAGGAGGGCAACCTGAAGCAGCGGACCAGTTTGCATAAAAAATGTGGATACTTCAACAGTTGCTGTGCGCCTGCCTGTTAAGTTTAACATTTGCGGCTCTTAATGTTCAAAAAATGCGCTGGTGTGGAAACGGCCTGAGTAAGTACGTGGTTCATTTTTTCAACAGGAAGCAACGAAATCACGGTGGTATAGCAATATGAAAATGTCATTGTTACGTTTAGGAATATTATGAACAACATATGATCGGCGTGACGAACCTCAAAACGCTATATATAAAAAAACATATTCCACAATTAATCCGAAGCTAAATAATCAAATGTCTAGTAATAACCTTTTCAGTTGCTATAGCAAATGAGGTAATTTGCTTATTCATTTAGCGTCTGCCGAGCTTTAGAGTGCTGTAACTGCGTTGCATTCCCATTTCTTAGTGCTCTTACTTGAGCCGTCAGCTTACCTAACTATTCGAAATTAAATCTTATTTTAGTATATTATTTCAGCTATACCACGTTGAAGGCACATTCTACATAAACTTTTTTTTACCTGTTACACGTGTAGCTCATCCTTGAAGATGCGTGAGCTTTTTTCAATATAAAAACAAAGCAGCCACGAGGTAAAACTAGACCGTCGCCACTTACAAAAGTGTTTCTGTGCTGTACCTCAACGGAGTACATATGTGATACTCTGTTGCTTACAAATTGACACAGACCAAGCTCGTTTTGCAACGCGCAGCGATGTTTCAGTGTGCTCGCTGACCACCAGATATTGGTTCTTAACCGGGAATATTTCTCATTTATTATTTCATTTATTTATTTACAATTCACCTACATCGCCGTGAGGCATTACGTAGGGGAGGTACACATAATAATTTGACTACATTGTTTTCAGTCGAAACAAAAGATTCAACAAATAAAACAGCACTCAAAATATTTTAAAAGAAGAAAAAAAACACTCGAATATTGGTGAGCGAAAATAACGTCACAGTCATGCATTTCCCACACGCTTCAAGACAGCAAACCATTTTTAGTAGCAGTGATGTTGTAGAAGTTGTTACAAGGAAGAAAAAAAAAGGATTCATTATCAGTTTCATTGACGAGATCATTCGGTAGACGGTTCCATTCCTGTATTGTTTTTACGACAAAAAGAACTACCGAAAGAGTGGGTTTTGTAACGGTATTCTAATATTTTTCGTGAATGGTCTTGACGATTAGAGACGTATGTTGGTGTGAACAGATAATCAAGAAGATTAATGGCATTTCTATTATAATATATACAATGAAAAAAATTAAGCCTCAGTTTCTGCCTCCTTACCATCAGTGTCTCCCATTTCAAAGCTCGTTTCATTTCTGTAATGCTTGAAAAGGAATTATAGTTGTTGCTAACAAATCTGGCTGCTTGGTTTTGCACTCTTTCCAATGCGTCAATCAAGTATTGCTGATGAGGATCCCAGATTACGCAAGCATACTCTAGAATAGGTCTTACATACATGAGTTAAAGGGTTTGTTTCACGGTCTGTGAAGCTTGCCTAAAATTTCTGTCTATGAAGTATAGCATCCGGCCTGCCTTGGTCACAGTTATGTCAATGTGTTTATTCCACTTGAAATTGTGAATGCGAGGCGTTAACCACAGAGCAGCCGAAAGGTACCTCCACTTGAAATTGTCGAAAAAATAGACGCCTAGATACGTATAATACGATTCATTGCTAATTATTGAATTATTTATTTCGTATGTTGTGTCTAGTTTACTATTCCAGTTGGTAAATGATACACAGCAACAGTTACGGACGTTTAGACTTATTTTCCATTTTTGGCACCTTATTGATATTCGGTACAGATCATGCTGCAGAATTTCAGCATCCTTGTGCGATTTATTCGCTCTAAATACTACACAATCACCTGCAAATAACTTAATGGGAGAGGTAATACCATCGACTATGCTATTAATATAAATCAGGAAAAGCAAAGGTCCTAACACGCTCCCCTGTGGTACACCAGACGTAACGGTTACCGCAGATGACTTTGATCCGTTAAGCACCACGTTCTGCTGTCAATCGTTTATATAGCTCTTTATTCAATTGATAACTTTAAGGTTTATGTTTGCAGAGAGCATTGCAAATTCTAACACATTGTGTGGGATGGTATCGAAGACTTTCCGGAAGTCAAAAAACACTGCATCTACTTGAGCGCCACTGTCTGTAGAGTGTGCGATGTAATGCTTAAATTCGACAAGTTGAGTTACGCATGAGCGTCTGTCTATCTCTGAAACTTTGCTGAGATGGAGTGAGGAAGTTGATTGACTCTAGGTGTTTAACTGTTTCACTGTATATGATGTGTTCGAATAACTTACAGCAAATTTCTGTTAGCGAGATGGGCCTGTAGTTTTCTACAAGCTTTTCATCACCTCATTTATGAACCGGGATAACGTTTGCAACTTTCAAGTCATGTGGGACAATCCCCGTATTTAGTGCAGTTTCATATATAACGAATAAGTACTTTGCAACAACGCTGTGACATTTTTTAAGAACAAATGGTGATAAACCATCTGGTCCAACTGCTTTAGCTGTATCTATCTGCCGTAACAAGCAATCAACACCAGTAATGTCAACCTCCACGTCTTTCATGGAAGGCCACGTGACTGAAAGCGCCCCCACATCGCCAGGTGTGCTTTGAGTAAAAACAGATGAAAATGGTTGTTAAAAGCTTCAGATTTTTCTTCATCGGTGCACAAAGTATCACCCGCCACTGTCAGAGCAGGAATACTTATATTGTCTTTTCTAGTTTGTTTAACATAGTTCCAAAACTCTTTCGGGTTTTGCTTTAACATATCGCTTAATTGGGCAAAAAAAGTATCCTTTCTTGTTTTTATTGCCAATTTCAGTGTCAGGTTTGCATGCCTAAGCTCTTGTTCATTAGACGTGGTACTCCTATCGCGAAATTTTCTGTACGAAGTTCGTGCTTTCCGACTTAACCTGCTAATGTCTTTATTAAACCAAGGCTTTCGTTTTGTTCTCTTGTTTAGTATTCTGTTTGGTACATGAGCTTCAACTGCGTGAAGTAGCTTATCACAAAAACAAGACCACAGAGCTAAAGAGAAACGAATTTCTGCCAAAAGCAAGAATGTTGGGTAATACGACTCAAATTCTGCAGAAACAGAATCATAGTCACCTTGTTCATACAGCAAAATTTGTCGGGGTATTGCCTGTGCTACTTGGCAGTATTCTATCTTTAAATCTGCCAAAATGGCCTTATGGTCACTTATACCACGGATCACCGACACAGTGGAAACAATATTTGGGTAATTACATAATATTAAATCCAGAATGGCATCATGTCTCGTTGGAACATTCACATATTGACAAAAACCAAACACTCTCAAGAATTCGCCGAACAAAGTATACACTAACGACCTGTTTTGTGTAGCACTGGTTATCCAGTCAAAATCTGGTAGATTGAAATCTCCACTCAGGAGTGCACTGTCTGAAATTAACTGTACCATTTCAGAAAGCAGTGTCATAGGAGTATCACCACTACCTGGTGGTCGATAAAAACAACCCAATACGACAGTATTTCCCTTCGGTAAAAAACACGGCACCAAACTGCCTCGGCAGAATTGTGGAAAGAAACTTCCTCGGTAGTCCACTCGTCCACTACAAGAATAAATGCGCCCCCCACCATGGCGATTTCTATCTTTCCTATAAGCAGTGAAGCCATGTGGGAAGACCTCGGTATCAGGTATCGCACTCTCCAGCCTAGATTATGTATCTAATAACTTCAGTGAGCACGTATATGTGTTTGTTTTCCTCTTTTTGTTATTGTTGTTGTTGTTGACAGGAATAACATTGCGTTCGTCTGTTTTAGGTGGATGTCTATGAGAGCCCGCGCTGAGACGTAGACTTCCTAACAGGCATGAGCAATTGTTGTGTAATGCGACTTTTCTCGACAGAAATTCTGCGCAACTAAAGCCAGCGGTTGCATTATATTTACGAAAAAAAGGTGCTAAAGCGATTTTGCCGATTGCCCATAAAAACACTGCAGCAAATTGGTACCACCCAATGCGTCAATAAGACGCCCACATCGAAGACGTTAATCTTTAAGTCTCAGTCTTAACACTCAATCCAGAATGCGTCATTGCTAACATGCGCTTCAATGTACTGGAGATGCAATGTGTTCGTGCGGTTGTGATGTGTGAACCACAATAGGCTAAAAACGATGAATCAAGATGCACTTGAATGTGCTAAGTAATCTTGAAGTTGAAAATTTGTTACTAAACCATGTTCTTTTTTTATTTCGCTCACAGATCCATTAAATATGGCGAAGGCAACAAGGGCGCCCACAGATGTTTCTGGCGTGCAAGAAGGACATTATTAGACTGAACGTCAAACCAGCAATAATAAATGTACGTAGAACCAGTTTCTTTCCCTCACAGTTCAAAGTGATACAGCCATTAATTGTACATGCAGTACAAAGTCGCTGCATTTGCGACTGTGTAAGGTGACTCGTTTTCAAAAAGCTCAAATTGAATGCTAAGATTATCTAAATCAATCTTATTCTTCAACGTTCATACTTTTTTATTTTTTTATTTTTTCTTTCGGTGAATTAGGGTAATGATTAATTTCCAAAAGTATGTATTACTAAAGAACTCATTAATATCAACGAATTCATTCATACATCAAGGCACCACCCAGCCGTTCATGGCCTATCATGTATTGCGAGTTGCGCCAGTTTCATAAGGGTCAACCAACCAAACAACACTAGCCGCATGCCACGCAGACGGCCTCCGTTCCAATCTCAATCGGACTCGATCATCTTTATTATTTATTTTTATTCATTTGACTTACATTATTCTCGAATTTTCAATCAGGAACAAGTTTTTTCTCTCACAACTAATGGCTCCGGCACTTACATCAACAGCTAACTTTCGAGAGAACATTGTGTTTAACGCTATCGCGTCTACATAAAACAAGGAACGCTTAGTGCGACGAATGGCTATCAGGAGGGCAACGCGCAAAGAAGTTGTGCGCTGATTCACTGAAAAAGAAGAAAGCTACAGTTAGTGCAAGATATGGCTGAAAGCGACGGCGGCGAAATGTGGCCACCAAGTACTTATAACAAACGAAATGAAGATAGAGAAGCACACAAATTCTAGAGAGAAAAAAATTGGTCCCAAATCTGCAGGTTTCACTGCAAATGTCACCGAAATACAATAGTCCTGCGTGTGGAGAGAATGAACAAAACGTTTGTTTTATGTTCTGCGAGTGAAAATTGGTTGATTCTATTCTGGACGCACTGCGATAGAGAATCTCGATCCGCGCAGCGATGGCAAACGAGCGCATCGAGGCTTGTTAGACATGAGTGCCATCTGGTAGTTATCTTTAAAAACGAAGGAAGGCGTCCGCGCCCGCGGAGACAGATGCGCGCCTGTTTCGGAGGCAACAAGGAGTAGAATGCAAAGCACCGGGCAAGAGACACCACCATGTCGTCTTAGCAGAGCGTTGGAAACACTTGCCTTTTTGAGCATCGCTTTGCACTGTCAGCGCAGCGTGATAAACGCTATCGTCCTCAGAATTCGTTGTGTTTCCCTTCTCTAGTACAAAGGCACACATACAAAACATCCACGTGTTGTGGTGGTGCCTCATTATTGCGCAATAAATGATTTTTGAGTGACAATCCCACGAGTATGAATGCTGACACTTGAGCAATATTGGTGGGCGCTGCGGATGGGGTTGGCCGTTTAAGGAATTGTTTGGTGCCGTTTGAGGTATCGTTACCGCGGACAAACAGGCAGGCAGGCAGGCAGGCCAGAACAGAACAGAACAGAAACTTTGCGGCGAAGGTTGCCAAGAAAGTGTTTTTAAAAAATTGCCCCCGTATCTGTATGTAAACTGTTCTGCATGTAAATCTCGCGTGTAAATCTGCATGTAAATCTCCCGGTAGGCAGAATCGTGCGCCTTGGCTGACCTCGGGCTTTACCCGGAACAATTCTGTTGTAGTTACCGGATACACAAAGGTGCCTGAAATCACTGTAGTCTCCGTTTGCGAAAAGCACGCGCTTTTCAGACACAGCGAAGTAACAACTGAGACACTTATTTGCATGCATCTGTACATGTGAGTACCTTTCGTGCGTAATTTATGCGTGAGAAAAGCGGTGTAAGTTTTGATCTGCTTTCCATTCTGCACTTGACTTTCCAATTAAATGCTATTGCGATCATTGCTTCGCCTTTGCGGCAAAGTTGTGGCTTGTTAGAATATTTCTCTCTCTCTCTCTCTCTCTTTGGCTATGATTAACTGTATGAGCTATGAGACCACCACCTTACGTGTATTGTAAGAGCTGCCACTACTCCCTTTTAACAATATATCGTTTCAGAAACCTTTCCCTTCATACATAATGAAAGTAGTCGAGAATTATTTTTGTCCTGACGGGGACAGATTTAGTTATCTTTTGGCGGAGCTTGGAGGAAATATTGGCATTTACTTTCACGCAGTAATTAAGATACACTACGCTTTGCGAGTGCCTTGTATGGGGCACAACCCATAATTGTCTCTCCGAAGATGGGGCGTTGCGGAGATAGAAATACGAATAACAAAGAAATTTTCTTTACAGAAAGTTGACAAGCTGTGCGCATCCTGGCGAGTGTGCTACATCGTTGCCGAAGACAGAAGCAATGTTCGTAATCAATATATCATGCACTTTTCAATGTAGTCGTTCTTGGTAGTAAAGTTGTGCTTTTTTCCGTTCAAATTCAGACATCGAGGACTTTTCAGGACGCAGTGGTCGACTGTATGAACAAAATGGCCCGTACTTGGATTACAATCGACCCGGTAAGTCCATTCATCCCAATCACATGAAGCACTTCAATACCTTGAGTTATTGCATTTGCGCTGACACATATTGACCTAGGACGACCGTACATGAGTTCTCGGTACGTCTTGCAGCATTTAAGTGCTTCTAAAGATGATTTGCTTTCCGAATGCTTAAACTCAAAACGTGTAAATTTGAACTTGAAGTTCTTTGTGCCTGCTCCTGCACAAAGGCGAAAATTGATTAGCTCTCTGCTACACACTTCATGTAACACCCCATACATTGCAGGACCGTATATTGACGCGTTTGGTTGTGCGAGTCTTGTGAATGTTGGTGTAGTGCACAACGTAACAAAGCAAGCTGGAAAGTGAACACTTATCGCAACTGACACTTGTCTTTCTTTCTTTATTTGTCGCAAAAAATATACACGCATTGGGGTAGTATATACAGAAAGAGGTCCCATAGCACAAGGCTGAAAGGGGACCTCCTGTTAGAAATTGACACGTTGATAAGTACAACAAAATGGCAACAAAAAAGCGATTAAGTAATTATTGATAGTAACAAAAACAACGCAAACATGCAATAAAACATGCCAGTAAAAATGGTAACAAAACAATGTTCAGTAATTGTGCATAACTATGAAAACAACGAAACATACAATAAAAATGGCAGTAGATTCGGGAACGAAATGACGTTAATTAATGATATACAGCTATTAAAATAACTCCAATGTGCATGGGTAATAAATGTGAAAATAACGCACACAGTAATAGCTGTAAATGTAAGAGAACGCCGATATAAAAATGAAGATGAGTTATAGTTGCGAGATGAGATGTTTACGTTCTTTTTTAAAAGCAGCTAATGACAATTGTTTAGTGCTTAGTGGTACTGAATTCCAAAATTGGATAGCTGCAAATATGGTAGTATGCTTGCAGTAGTTAGTGCGTGCATGTGGTAGTAAAAAGTGGGTAAGGGGTCGCTGATGGTTACCATAAAAACTACCTGCGCAATGTCTTCTACTATATATATATATATATATATATATATATATATATATATATATGTGTGTGTGTGTGTGTGTGTGTGTGTGTGTGTGTATGTGTGTGTGTGTGTGTGTGTGTAAATGTGAAGTTCTAAATCAGGGCGGCGTACCACAAGCCTACTTATTTCTGCAAAGAAAGTTTCTTCATGAAATAGGCGACCGGAAGGAAACTTGCCGAGTTACGATTTCCAACATCGGTGCTTGAGAAGATCAATTCAAGGCAGTTTAAAACACAAATTCAAGCAGGTTCCAATATATGTAGGTTTTCAACCGCTTGCCCAAAGGAATGAAAGAGCCGCCGATACAAACTCAAACAGGAGGTCTATTAGTAGAAGGACGGAGACAATTCTCCCGCAAGTGCACAGCCCAAAAGTTCCCAACCTCTCGCCGTGCCAATAGATGGATTTATATGAATATATATTCAATGCCGTCCGTGCTCGTCGGAGTTTTATTAGTAAAACAACATACTACTACTTAACACCCTCCGTCTTGGCGGGCAATCTCTCGCCATTGTCGATAAGATCGTGATCAATTCTCGGAATTACGACAGTGAGACCCCTTACCCACAAGCTGTAGAGGCACTTACTTTCCGTGGTTGCATGTGCTGTAGTCTCTGACGTCGTGCAGGCCTTCTTCCTCCGTCGCGTAATGACCCCCTTTACAACATCAAGCATGTCCTCCATTGCGGTCGCGGTGTCTGGTCTTTTCGTGGGCGACACCTTGGCTCCGGCACCCACAGCATATTTTGGCTTATCCGCACTCCTACTCTTCGCTGTAACAACTTGGTTGTTTTCCTCGCCGCCCGCGTCCAAGTCGTCATTAAGTCAGCATGCATGGCCAAGGCCTCTTCAGCTAGGCAAGTTGCTAGCTTCTTCATCCTCTGTTGCGCACAAAACGTCCACGGTGTTCTCGTTCTCGTCGTCCCTGGCCACGTTCCCATTAAAATCGGACACGTCCTGGTTCATTTTCTCTTCATCGCAATCGGAAATTTCCTTCTTCACGACATCCACCGTCTCGACCTTGGACTTGTCTTGGTCCCGTGTTCCCAGCTACCCTGATCTCCAGCCCTGGTCCTCCAACGTAGACTGTGAAATGGGTGTGTTCCCTCACCGCGCAGTAGGCTATTCAGATACCAGACAGGTACGCTCGATAATTACCAAGAGTCGAAACAGGATGACGTCCATCCTCTTCGGTAGCGACGGCAATGTCCGTTGGGTGCCAGATGCAGTGGGTCGGGCCACCTGCAGGAAGGAATGATGGAGCCGTCGATGCGAGTGTAAAAATATTCACAGCATATCTAAGCAGTGAATGGTGATGAGTGGGGCGAAGCGTCTGTCCATCCGTCTGTCCGTCTGTCTGTCTGCCTGTCCGTCAGTGAACTATACGAAATTGATAATTATACGAAAACAACTATCACCGTCTTGTAATCATATTTTCAAGTACATATACACAAAACGTCATCTAGTGAGCGATTCATAATCTAGTGCTGGCTGCATAATACTACTAGTAGAACTAACACTACTACTGCAGAGAAGAGAACGACCCTTAGGCCCCACCGCGGTGGTCCAGTGGCTAAGGTACTCGGCTGCTGACCCGCAGATCGCGGGTTCAAATCCCGGCTGCGGCGGCTGGATTTCCAATGGAGGCGGAAATTTTGCAGTCCCGTGTACTCAGATTTGAGTGCACGGTAAAGAACCCCAGGTGGTCGAAATTTCCGGAGCCCTCCACTACGGCGTCTCTCAAAATCATATGGTGGTTTTGGGACGTTAAACCCCACATATAAATCAATCAACGACCCTCAGGTGTTGCGCCCCTAAATATGTGTTATTATGAAACATTGCTAATAATGGCAAAACTAAAGTTAATTTCATTGTTTCAATCACCTAATGCTGTTATATATGTCAATGCGAATCCCTCACTACGGCTTCACTTATAATTAGATCGTCGTTTTGAAAACGTCTGGCCAAAAACATAAAGTGTTCACACATCTTGCGTGTATAGTACGCGATATTTATTATTGAAGGTGGCAATGAAAAAAACCTTTCAGTTGTACACAAAATGTTATTTGTCGGCAGGTGCGGAAATTCCCAAAAACACACGTCGACACAACGAAACAGTTCGCAGAGACCCGCGCAGACTACGTGGTTTTTATTCTATAAGAAAGCACATGCACACGTTTCCCTATAAACATTTTGATGGAATAAAAGCTGTTTGTTTGTCTGCCTTGGCCTCGCGAACTCTTGACTGTGCGTTCATGTGGTGCGCGCTAACTTTATACTATGCATCCTTACAAAGAAACCCGCTTTTACGTTTTATTGTTGTAAGTCTATTGATGGCAAGTTCTATTCAAACTAACACGTGTTATTCTCGAGCGGAGACCATGCTGCTCACAGCGGAAGGTGTTGCGGAGAAGCATAAGGCAAGTACAATATGCAATGTCAAGGTAAACAAGGTGGTCACGGATTAAAGGATGTCACGAAAGTACTCTAAGACTGAACATCTAGGCCATTTAGGTGTCTTTAAGGTTCTTCACAACAAAGCATGAAATGATCTTCTAAATTCATTCCGACTAGGATGACGAAAAGGCGAAAGCAGTGCTCTTCGCAGGCGACCTATTCATCCTCCTCCTAAGGCGCTCTGTCCCTTACGTTGCGAGACATTAACTCCAGAATCAAAGGCAATAAAAGCTTTTGTGCATCTCACATTGTTTAGAAATGCTTCCATGATCGGCCCACCTTTCACTCAGCGATGATTTCATTGAATGAAGTCGTCACGTGGCTCCTTGATATACGATGTCGTGATGATTTTTGGGGCTTAGAAGTGTGGCAGCTTGGGCTAGTTGGTATGGCATGACGATAGTTATAGCGCGAAAACAAAACGACGACACAGAGACAAGTCTTTCGTGTCTTTCGTGTCCTTCTTGTCTCTGTGTCGTCGTTTTGTTCTCGCGCTATAACTATCGTCATTTTTTGGGATCATTCAGTTCTGTTGACGCCGACAGCACCAATGCCGCTTTCAGTCAGTTTCCATGTTTATTAATGCATGTAACCTATTAAACTAAAATATCGAAAACCACAGTTGAAGACGGCCTGGGAGCTTTGGTGGCGGGAATGAAAGTATGACTTGGGGTGACTAAATCCACTGCCTATGAGTATACTATATACCTGCCGGATAAGATCGTACAGATAACCCAAACTGACTGGAGCTCTCGCGCCATTTTGGTCATTGCGAGTACGTGTATTTTATAGGTGCAATGCCTTCTTGTGTGCATCATTGTGGTTTTTCTATGATATAAGTGGAGGTGAAAATTGACGTTTAAATTCCTCTGAAGAGGCAAGTGGATACGAGGAAGAATTTGTGAGTATGCCTGCGAACACATGTCAATAACTGACGCGATATTTTCTTCTTCTTTTTTGCCTTTTATTTGTTTTTATGCTTGTTTATTTATTTTATAGTTTGTCTATGCAGATACCAGGGTAACGTAATATCTCATTTTATGCACTGTATTTGAGTACATTACTTAGAGCCAAGGCAAATCAAGTATATTCAACAAATAAATAATATGATCATTCATAATTATCAGCCGTTTTTCATTGAGACCATGTTTCTTTTTTTTCTGCGCAGGAGGCTCCAAGGAGATATAATATTGACATAGATGCAGTTACACATGTATACAAAGTGAGTGCTACGCCCTCTATTACAAATCTGAGGCGTAACCGAAGCTCCGTTCGATCTTCTGTTTCATTCTTGACACGAAAATATTTATACATAGCGAGTCCCTGAAAAGCTACATCACGCTGCAAAGTACATCATGCATCTTGACCAGACAGCGTCAAAAGAGCACAACTGCATACTGAACACGCGCCTAAGTCTGCGATCCCTCGTGCATTGCTCCAAAATGTGTGTTCCGTACAACTTCTCAAATAAACTGTGCTGCATCCTGTGGTCCTGGTCGACAGGGATTGATGGTCAAGGTGACGTGATTGATTGGTATGTTTCACAACACTTAAGGCAAAAGCTTAAGAAGCGACTGTCGATGAAATAGTTACGGTGCCATTGTCTGTTATAGAAAAAATGTCCACGTATGAAAATTAACAATCGGCTGTGAGCAAGAATTGTAGCCAGGGAATTTAGCGTAAGTTTAAGCGTTCTCGAGTCGTTTTTCCCTCCCTTAAAATATTTATTGTTGGAGTACTTGCAGCAGCTCTGATGGGTGCTATATTTTCTATCCTCCCAGCATTAGGCACCACTGCTTCAGCTGAATTGCATTTTATTGTAATAAATATGCCTCTGTGGTTTACAGTATTACGATTTAATGCAATACAAACTTTACGTGAAAATCATGTATGTTTTAAGAAACTATGATTCTATTTAGAGACGTGTGCCCGGCGCTTCGTGCCGAAGGACGTCAACCAAATGCTCAAAGGAGTAAAGTGGCTGAAGAATTTTATCTCTGGCTGATCATATATCGATCCTATAAGCACTTATTTGGTGCTTGTCGAAAAAACAACTTGATTCCCATGGTGCGATCTCTTGAGTTGTTCATATTGAAATAAATTTTTTGCATAAACACGGCTTGGTTATACGCTTTTCGCGTTTGCTGGGGCCTTCTTCCTTGTACGTTATTGTGTGGAATTTTATTCATTCATTTATATATTTGCTTATTTCTTTGCCCTACCATAGTAGTGGTGGTAGACATGTTTAGGCTAATAAAGCGAATAAATACGCCACGAGTTACAGACACTACATTTGTTAACATTTTCATGAGAGTAGACAGAGGAGAAGCCTTCCCTAAAAAGAGCTCATTGCAAGTATATAATCTCCCCATAGTGACCTGTCGGGATATTCAAGCTATAATGAAACCTGTTTACTTAGCCGGTGAAATGGAAACCGAAATGCCGAAGAACTCAATTTACCTACTATTGCAGTACGTCCAGAATGAGCCAGCGTCCTTTTAGTCAACCACAGAATATTTGCTTCGTGGGTGCGCGGACTGCACATCCGCTGCAAACGTTCATCTGTAGCACATTGCAGTGGCACTCTTGGTCACTTCGTTGTTTGTTTCGCAAGTGAAATCAAACTTCATCATTCCGCACAAATTACCGGGGCCGCTTGTCTTTGTAGATCTGGAAGCGCGTTGGGCACCTCACACGGAGGACATCAGTTCTCTCTATGACCCAATTACTTGTACTGTTTATTTAACAAATACGATGCTTTATTTTCAGAAGTAGCAGTGCAATAAACGTCCCTTGACATTTGAAGTGGTCTACCGCCTCAGAAAAAAGTTACTGCTTTGCCGCAAATGCGAAGCAATGAACGCGATAGCAACAAAATGCAAGGTCACACGCAGAATTAGCGGCAAATCAAAACGTGTCTCACATTTCTCACGCAAAAATGAAGCACGAAACGTAATCACAGGTACAGATCAACGCGAACAAGCGTCTCCGTTGTAACTTCGCTGGGTCTGAAAAGTGCGCTTTTTTCCCAAACTTGAAGTGTGCAACAATTGCAGTGACCTTTGTGCACCTGGTAACTAAAACATAATCGTTCCAGTGAAGGCCGAACGCCAACTAAAACGTACAATCCTCCCTACCGTGAGGTAAGGGTGCGCGAGAAGCGTCGACCCCCTGCTCTTTGTGGGGCTATAGGTGCGCCCGGCGGATTAAATTGCAGCCGCCGCGTCGTGACCAAGTTGCTACGCGCGCTCATTGCACCATCCTGCTGGTAAGGCTGAAAACACGGCAGTTCACCTCCGAGGTGCCCGTCAGCAGCGGTAAGTAGTAGATAAAAATAGCTTGCCGTTTGAACAGTGAAGTACGTGCTCCTCGGTGACTCAGTGGTTAACACCTGGCACTAAGGATTCAGGAGACCGAAGTTTGATTCCGCGTGCCAGAGCTTTCTTCTGGATTTTTAGGAGCGAAGCTCCTTATGGCGGGGCTTGTGCGTCCCTCGTAGTACGTAACCACCAGTGGCACATACCCGAAATAGGTATAACACTTGACCTCCAAGGTGGTGCCGGTGAGAGATTTCTTCTGTGCGTTGTTTAACAATGAAAAATAGTGCTTAATGTACATGCCAATGGCTGCTAATGGGGAATGAGAGACAGGAGCATTCCGCTTTTAGTCAACGCGCACGCTGCGATCCCCACTAGCAGCCATTGGCATGTACATTGAGCTCTATCGGACAAGAAAGGGTTGCTACATTATACTCGCTGGATGTAACTTCCTTAGTTTTAGAAAGGTTTAGCGAGCGTTGAGCCGCAGGGCCATGAATACAATGAACTAGTATATACCATTAATGAATTCGAGGTGGTTAAAGGAGGGAAGCAGATGCGACGCGCAAGCCGTAAGAAATTAAAAGCTAAATCCTCCTGTCTCTCATTTCATATTAGCAGCCACTGGCATGTACATTGAGCACTATCTGACAGGAAAAGGTTGCTACGTTATACTCGCTGGGCGTAACCTCCTTGGTTTTAGAAAGGCCGCAGTGCCATAATTACAGTGAACTAGTATATACCATGAACTCAAGATGGTTGAAGGTGGGAAGTAGACCCGAAGCGCAAGCCGTAAGAAAGTGTGCGTGTCCCACCTCTCGTTTTGTCCTTGGAATGTCCACTGAATGGCGGTGCTTCTATATGGGGAATATATGATAACAAGTTGCGAGATGGTGGGACTTGGAGTGTTGAATAGATGGACGAACGGACACACAGACAGATGCATGGATGGACGCATGAACGGACGCAGATGTGGATGCATGAACGGATGCAGGGGCGGATGCATGAACGAACGCATGGACGGTCACACAGACGGACGCATGGACGGACGAATGCTTCGCCCCACTCTCCATCATTCACTCCGTGAATATGCTGCCATTTTTTTCTTGCATTTTGATATGTATACATATACGATGAGTGACGGTGACGGCAACGCTGGCAGCCAAATCCAGATGATAGTGATCTCATAATTGCTATTGCAATATAAAAAGTAACTTTAGAAGTAGCATGCATATGCCACAGAATGATGCCGACGGAAACCATTCTGGAATGTAGTTCTGAGAGTTCGCCATGGGTGAGGGCGACGAAGGTGGTTGCTCCGCTTCTTAAGGTTATCACAATTGCACCGACGAATACACAGACAAGGTTATAATCACTGTGAGGTGTGTACCTTTTTGTCTGTGCTCTCTTTCCTCTCTCTTTTTCTACATCTTTCAAACTCCCTCCCACCTTTATCCAGTGTAGGGCAGCATACCGGTAGTTCTGCACTGGTCAACATTTCTGCCATTCCTTTCCCTCCTGTTTCTTTCCGTTAATTTGGAAGATATGACACCGTGCATTTTAAAAAGAGCCCGTGTTTACGTATATGTAGTATTCTTAATCCTTTGAGGAAACCATGCATACAAAACACAAGCATTTTGAAGCTATGTTGACATCCGCTGGCTGTAAGAAGCAATACAATATGAAAAACAACTTCCCTTATCGAAACGACCCCTCAGATATAGAGTGGCACAACCTTGCCCTTGTCAAAAACATGAATTCATGGTGTTCATGCGAAAGAACGTGACACAACTACAGCTATTCTTTGTAATGACAATTGGGCTTCGCTAACCTGGCATCACAGGTCAACCTACAAAAGAAAAACAATCTCAAGGATGGAAAGTTAAAAAAAATTGCCCGCAGCTTCTCTCGGGGGAACACTGAGGAGGATGCGGAGCATATAATTAGTTAACGGGGTGTTAAAGTGCGACTTACTTGGGTCGATGGCTAAATTGGTTAACGTGGTTGTGAAATGGGGTGTTAAATTGCGACTTACTTGGGTCGATGGCTAAATTGGTTAACGTGGTTGTAGGAGGGGGTGTTAAATGAGTGAACACGTACACACGTATGCGAAAGGGCGGCGCTGGTCGAAGGGACGTCGATCATTGTGTTTGTGGATTCGTTGGAATTCATTTCACCGCGACCTTGGACGTCGACGCGCCGTACAAACCAACCGACGAGCGGCAACTGAGCGAGCGAGCGCCGACCTTGAGTATATATACAGCGCGACGGCGCATGCACTGTCAGCTGTCGAATGTTCGAGAAGGGGGAGAAGCGCAACGGCGCATGCGCGCGCGTCAGCTGCCGATGTTCTCGCAGCGTGACGGCGCATGCGCTACATTATACAGCCAGCAAATGTTCGTGAAGAGGAGAAGCGCACGCGGTGTGTAGAGGAGGAAGGGTGCACAGATGGTGGAGGAGTGAAGCGCGCGCGGTGTGTAGAGGAGGAAGGGATGCACAGATGGTGGAAGAAGGAGGAGGAAGCTTGCGGACGGCGCCGCACTACAAGCCTCGAGTATTAGATGCTCCGCATCTAAAATGGCCGCTCCTAAAGCTGTCCGTTCACAGAACGCAAGCGACGTTTCAAATTGGCGTGAGAACATCTGTCGCGACTCACAATAATGAGCTTGTATACGTTCGCTGGAAACAAAATGCATCCTTTCATCTCCAGTCAGCGAATTTGGGCTCTGCGAGGCCTCTTCGGGGTTCATCGCGTCGAAATAAAACGACCCGAACACACAATCGTGCGCACCACACTCACGACGTTTCGTGACAGAGTGTCGTCTGTCACTTTCGTAAGAGGGATGATGGTTGACGTCGCTTTTCGGTGACGGAGTTCTATAGGGCTTGAAACTAAGTCAGAGCTGCTCGCAGCGGTCGCACACGTGTCCGTGCTTTCAAAGGATCCGACAACTGTTTTTCAAAGGGCCTGGGTTTCGTAAAAGGGTAGCAGCTCAGAAACGACGAAGGCTGAAAAATAAAAAAATAAGGCAGCTTCGCAGTAGGGATGCCATGTCTGAAGTAAGTGCGGAGATAGAAAACCTTCTATGAAGTGGTGGTGGTGGTGCTGGTGGTGGTGGTAGTGGTGGTGGTGGTGGTGGTGATGATGATGATGATGATGATGATGATGATGATGATGATCACAACATAGGAATGGTCCATGAACCAGGCGGCAGGATGCTGAAAGTAATGAAGTGTGAAACAAAAATCCATTTCAAAAGTTACTTTAGAAACAAAACATCGAACAAAAAATGCTTTCTGAGCAAGCAGTCATACAAACTCGTTTTCCTGATAGCAATAACAACAAATTGAAACTAATAATCTGAATAAGTAAGGGTAGACTAACATGGTAATCTCTTTGTTGCTTTAATGTAATCAAAGTAGTTCATACACCCCTGTGGCAGTAACCTATTGAAGTACTGTCAAGTGGCAAAATAACTGCAAGATTTACAACTATTCATAAATTTGGAAATGGGGCTTCTAGGACCCTACTGAAACGTTCCGTAAGATGCGGAGACCTCACATACGGAATTATTGGAATATGGAAGACGTATGATGCGGACTCCGCATAAGACGTATGATGCGGACTCCGAATAAGACGTATGATGCGGACTCTGCATCTTATGGAAAGACGTATCATGCGGAAATTACTGAAATGTGTGCATGTTACGTCTGAATCTAGTGCAAAGCAATATAATGTGTAAATTGAATAGACATCCACATCTTGAGTACATGCAATACTGTGTACAAATCACAATATTTCTTAAATGTGCACGATGAGGGATTGAATCATCGGCATCTTACTAATTGTCGTGATGCGGAAGCAAAATTACTTTTTAAATAAAATACATTACAAAACTACTAAACATGCTAGCGATCATAAATGGTGGTTACATTGCAACACAGTAATGCAGTGTTCTATGCAAGAATTAAAGAACTTATAAAGTTATTATTATCAATAGAGAAGCATTAATATACACATCAGTCCTGCTACGATCAATATGTTTTTTTATTTGTCTGTATGCTCCAGCTGTGAATAGTGACATTGCAGTGTTGATCGTACACAAATGAGGTGACTGCACCGCAATTTTACGAGCTCCACCTAAGCCACAGGATGGTGGCACAATGTAACAGCAATTTTAGAACGAAATGTTTAAACATAAATAATAATCCTAGCACTGTGAAAGTGTGGTGCTGTGTTTATCTCATGAATGCCTTGTGGAGATCGGCGAAATGCTGCTTGAGGCTCCGGCACCACTGTAAATTTCGAAGGTCACTGCGATAGAACTTATGTGTCCTTCATAGGCACCTGGAAATGAAAATAATTGGCACAAATAATGTCAGAGACACATGTTAGCACAATAGTTTACATGCAGAAGAAATATAACACACAGAATGTAACTGAAAATTTAAGGCACACAATCCTTCATGTTATGCATATGTGAATAATAGAAGGAATGAGTGTATAAATTAGTTCTGCCACATCAAAAAAACAGCATGCTTATCACAGTGAAAATAACTAGGTTGTCACGATTTTCAATGGTAGAGATAATCGATTAATATGTCCTTATGAAATTATGATTTAAACGCTTCCTGCACAGTAAAACTTTAGGAACTGCAAGTGAAAGCTCTTAATGTTCATTTAATAGTGTGTGCATGTACATCTGCTGCCTTTATACTATACAGTTTGTGCACAAAATTGGCATCTTGAACAATTTTGAGAGTTAAACCTATGCAACTTATGAAGGTTAAAATCACCATGAAAGCAAGCAGGACCAGGCAGGTGCCATTAAAAATCTGTGCAAGCCAGATAACTATAACCGAACTGCACACATATAGGGGAGCAAGAGTAACAGAAATTCGGCTGCTGACCCGCATGTCGTGGTATCAAACCCCGGCTCCATTTCCGATGGAGGCAGAAATGCTGTAGGCACGTGTGCTCAGATTTGGGTGTACGTTAAAGAACCCCAAGTGGTCGAAGTTTCCAGTGCCCTCCACTACGGCGTCTCTCATAATCATATAGTGGTTTTCGGACGTGAAACCCCACATATAAATCAAGAATAACAGAAATAAACTGCCAACAGAAAAGTTGGGTGCTTGTGCTATCTGTAAGTGCTTACACCTTACTACCCACAGCATGCTCATTCCATTTTAAATACCGATATTGAAAATAACTGCTCTATTAGGAATGTAAAAGGTAAGGTAGAACTGAATGACTCTACAAAAAGTGACCCTATTATGACATCACGTTTTCTTATAACAAAATTGACTAAGACTCTCAAATATCATTATGCAAGGAAAAAATCTTCAAAAGAACAATCAAGTTTGAAGTCATAATTATTTATATGGCTACTATGACTATAACCAAGAAATCGACCTCAACATGGCTAATGTTAGTTTATAAGGCCTATGTTCACTAGACAATGACTATACCACAAAAAGCACAGCGTTCAGGCAAAGCACCACACAAAAAAAGAAAGCAGCCCTTTTTGTTATTACTTACAATGCCTTTAAAATGGTATTTTTACCTCTACTTTCCGCTTTTTATCTAAGTAACTGGTGTGAAACAAGTTAGCTGAAAATGCACTGTGCCTCCAAAACCTGTTGGTTGAATCTGAATTTTTAAAAAATGGTGAAGCTTGCACTAAGTAGTCTCACTGTTCCAAGGCTCCACAAGCCTTGGAACAGTGAGACTACATGACTCTTAGGACTACTTTAGTTACTTGTGTTTTGTTTCTGGGCCTAAGCATAAAGACAAGGGCTTAACTGAATTGCTGCTAACAAACAAATGCTT
Source organism: Rhipicephalus annulatus (assembly GCA_013436015.1). Lineage (NCBI taxonomy): Eukaryota > Metazoa > Arthropoda > Arachnida > Ixodida > Ixodidae > Rhipicephalus > Rhipicephalus annulatus. Next base: position 88,815 of record WOVY01001905.1, read on the forward strand.
TCGAAATTGCCCGAGCATCAAAGGATGCTCAGCCATTTGTTGTTTTTTGCACTGGGCTATTCTACACCAAACATACAAACCATACTGCCTGGCGACCATCACAGATGTATAGTTTAAAAAATGATGGTAATTTACTCTTCTGAAAATAGTTATTTGCAGAAATTTTTTGAAGAAAAAAGAGTAGTGGTCACGTGGGTACCTTCAGAATTTTGCAGAATGTCGTGCGGGTGTTATTTGTAAGAAAAATTTCAAAGTACCGCTTTTTCTTGCCATATCAAATTTGATCTACATATTAAGTAAAGATGCTTCTTAAAGTATTTGAAGTCATGTAACATTAGTGCAAATTTTCTGCTACATAGGCTTTGAAGAATTCAGCCAAACTGTTTATCGTTTGCATTTCTTGTAAGGCAATACTGCATTTTGTATGAATATTTGAGCCACAAATACTCACTGCACAGAAGTTATATTTTACGAAAAAAATAAGGTTAGGTCCAGATTACAAATATGACAATATAATCGTTTTTGTCCACATTGAGATGCAATTTGAGCTGTGTGTCTCTCTAATATAAAATTACTTTTATACGTAAGTTGAAAGCAAATAAACAGTTCTTGTTACATGGCAAGTGATATCATTACAATTTCTGTTTAAATGAGGAAAATGATTTTTGAAGTCTCCTATTGAGGGCCATGGGGAACTTCGGAACGGAAGCTGTCGTACATCAAATGCAGAAAACAGCCATCATAACAAAACTTCAAAAATTTATTTCTACTTTAAGACAAAGTGTAATCATATAACTTGCCATATAAAGAGAACTGCTTCCTTGCTTTTGATGTGGCAAAAAAATTGCACTAATATTACAGAGCTTCATGCACTACACACAATCACCTTTACTTAATACCAAGACCGAGTTTGGTGTAGAAGAGGCAGTATTTTTGAAACACTTAACTTTTTACAAACAACACCCAGACGACATGGGAAGTCCAGAAGGCACCAACGTGGCCTAATATTTTGTTCTCTGCGATATACTTTAGCATTTTGCTGTTTTCAGAAAAATACAGTAAACGAGCACAATATTTTTTTTTTCAAAACACATTTAGGATGGTTGGCAAAATGGCTGGGATGTCTGATGCGTAATTGCCTCACTGCCAGCATTTATTCTTCCGAAGCTCAAGCTATCACCTCTCTGTTACTGCCTCCCTCACGTACAATGCCTGCATAGGAAAGAAAAAGAAAGGCAGGTCCGACAAAGTTCACAAGGCAAGATATTTTCATGTTGGATAAATTCATTACCATAAACAGCAGCAAAATAACATTCATTTTGAGCAGTCCAAGACACAAGCTATATACCAGCATACTAAGAGCCAAGCACAAACTTTTCTATTGAACATGTGTGGTGATAGGCAGGAAGCACTTATTGCAAGACTGATCAGTCTGTAATTAACTAAATGAAGTACAATGCACTGTTCAATCCAACACCACATAGGCATCTTTGCTATAGCAAAGCCATGTTTCATTGATTCATGCACTAGATGGGACAATGCAAATGTAACAAAAAAGGTGAAACAAGAAAACAAGAGAAAAAAAAGAAGAAAAGGGGGATGCAAAGTAGGAGCAGTGTAGCACTACTTTTACTTTGCATTCCCCTTTTCTTTCTTCTTTTTTCTTCTTTTCTATCATTTATCTTTTTTTTGCTTCCCTTACTCCCAACCTCCGACAGGAGAACACTTTGTATCAGCGCAACCTAACTTTAAAAGAAGCAAGGGCTGCACTATTCTGCGTTATAGGTTTTTTTTTCAGACAAACATTTCCAACAGGCACACACGCCTATACCAAAAGATGATGTCATTACTGACCCCATTTAAACTAACACGCGAAGGATGACAAGGTGACTTCTAAAAAATAGGTCCTCCTATCGCAACATCGGCCAGCCTGTCTGAAGTTCTTCTACTGTTCACCCTGATTACCCCACTATATGTTTCCATCTGTCGACTCACATCTTCATTTTGGATAACACTAAGACGAGCTTACATTGATGAATACGCACGAAAGTTTAGTAATGTATCATGTATCAGATTAAGCACCTCTGTTAAAAAATTATTGATAGCTTGCTTCCAGGCTTTTTATACTGTAGCCTGAAACTTCGTAATGTCTTCTATGCACATGAACCAGATTCACAACGTAATGCACAACATGCTCAAGAATACTGCGAGGAACAAGATAACGACAAAACGACCAGCCACCCAAAATTTTCGCTGTACATGTTTATAAAATTTTCATGTACCCCAAACGAGGTGCCTATGATACAAGCCGAAAAAACCTACAAGTAGGGCCTTGGAGTCTCTGGAAGTAGACGTGTTGCATTTTTTCTGTAGAGGGCTTTAGACCCATAAGTGAGGAACAAAACTCCTGTATAATGAAGAATGTTGGCAGCTATCAGTTATAGAAAAACCTAATGCAGCTAATCTTCCCCGACACATCTGTACATTTAGAGAGGTGACGTAGCTTCTGTGATGTTGGCAGTAACTCCAACAGGACCAGTGCGAAAATTGGCACTACTTGGCTAGACAAATGTCAAAGCATGCCTGCCCGACTCCCTCTAGCCATCCTGGCTGGATCTGACACATGATTTCTTAACTGCTGGCTGGACAAAAACAAAACCACTGAAGCACTCACAATACACAGCGTGAAGTTCCTCTGGAGTGGTCAACTTCGTCTTCTGCGATGAAAGAGCAGCACAGTGTACTGATAAGGCACTCCTTGCAATGGTTTTAATGCCGCACAGTGACCTTGCTGTTCCTGTCGAAGAGAGCTTCGGGAGCTTGGAGGGTGCTTGCTCTTTTCTGGGGGCTGCTGCTGCTCCTCGTTTTCTGCTCAAGGTCAACCTGCACAAAGTTGTAGACGAGGCTTTAAGAGTTGTATATAATGATATGCAAATTTTCGCTGAACACACATTTCCTCAAGGCACACTGAGGAATTTCTTATAAAACTTAAGGCCTCGCATATGCAAACATATACAATCGATCCGAAGATGCACTCGACTCTAAAGAAGCAAGTTTGTTATGTAGTGTATAAAAAAGGTCATTCAGCACAACCACAACTACAGTTGCACACGAAAACGACATTTTACACGATCCTGTTTATTTACATGGTCCATTTTATTTTATTTACACGGTCCTGTTTTACACGATCTGGTCTGCATGAACTCTTGAACCGGGCACCATATAGGTTGAAAGACACACACAGACTTTGAGACAAACCTAGTTTCCCGTGGAGCATCCTCTTGCACTCTAACAACACATCTTAATCTAGTTAGTTGGTCAGAACGAGGTGAAAACAGCTCGCACTTGAAAAGCACGGGCAGAAGGAAATGCCTGCACCCTGTGCTTTCTGTACATTCTCGTTGAGGGTGCAGTTTTCACCTTATCTTTATGCCATTTCGCATTTATAGCATTGTTCGCTGCATAATCTTTGTGGCGTTAAAGTGTGTGATACCGTCATGTGTATCCCATGTAATTTATAAAAATAGAATACAAGATAGCTTGATTCAAAAATAACAAAGTGCATCCAGTGCCATGTCCTGTAGTCATTCTTTAGGCAAGTGGCAGAATGATTTATTCTTCAAAACATATCTTACTTGTAACCACTACAAGAGCTAACTCGTACACTGGCACATTGTGTTTGCCTCTTCAGATTATAAAGTACCTTTTTTACACCAGAAAATCTTCAAGAAAAATAGAAGTGTTGTAATTGTGAACAAAGAAAAGTAGAAGGAAAAAAAGATATTGATTGATTTGTGGGGTTTAACGTCCCAAAACCACCATATGATTATGAGATACACCGTAGTGGAGGGCTCCGGAAATTTTGACTACCTGGGGTTCTTTACAGTGCACCCAAATCTGAGTACACGGGCCTACAACATTTCCGCCTCCATCGGAAATGCAGCCGCCACAGCCGGGATTCGAATCCGCGACGTGCGGGTCAGCAGCCGAGTACCTTAGCCACTAGACCACCGTGGTGGGGCAGGAAAAAAAAGATAACCTGCCCTGTACAGGGACCGAGCCCGCGAACTTCGAATAACATGTCCGATGGTCTATCAACTGAGCTACCATGGCGGCTATCCCTCTTCCATTTTGTACGGTATATATGTGCATTTATACATGGAAGAGTCAGTCAGCGCTGCCTGTTACCATTATGGCGAGTGTGGGACACCTTTTTTTTGCCTACTGGCAATTACATTACGATTGCAATTACGTTACGATTACTTCCAATATCCCTATACTTCTTTGGCAGCATTATGCATCTGTCAGTTCTCAGAAAATCTTCTAGTCACAAGAAGAGGCAATAGTTCGCCCTCCCACCTAAATGCATGTACTTGAACACATGCACAACTGATCAAAAAAAAACAAGTCACACACCGCTAAGATTACTGAGCTTCACTGTTTCAGATTCATGAGTAAAGGAAAGAACTATAAATTTAAGGGTTTGTTGTCTTTGTTGAACTCATTATAATGAGAACTAGCAGAAAATGATGCCAAACAAACTATAGGGGATGTTATCAAAAGTAACTAACAAAATTGTGAAAAGAAAAGTGAACAAAAACGTAAATTGGCAACATTTTTTGACAATTGAATTGACATTACTTTTTATAACATCCCTTTATTTTACAGGATAATGTTTTCGGGTAATTCTCATTATTAGAGTGGTGAGTAAGCTGACAAAGAAAGTATATGGCATTGATACTTCTTTTGAACACCTAAAAGTTTGAGGAACACAAAAGAGTAGAAGCTACTTTGAGTAGACCAGAATATTTAGTTGGAGAGAAAAAAAAAACGTACACACATTTTTACCAGGCTTTTTAACCTATTTTGAAACATAAAAGTGTATGCTGCCAGTAATGTTAAGTACCATTACTTTTGTCACACTATGCACTGTAGCAGGTGTAGTTAGAGTGGTGATAGTGAAAGATTAATCAAGCATGCCACCAACTGCGTTCACATCAATGGTCGCGTATTTTAAAAATAAACCTGCTGTATAGTAAAAAAAATTTTAGATCATTTATGATTTTATCCAAATCAAGTTAAACCGACTGGGTAAGCAAACCATTTGCATAAAATCAAATAGCATAAAATGATTCATGTATTATAACTATGTGAACAATTTCAGCAATGCAGGGCAAAGTGACAACAGTTCTATTAAAAACCCCTCTCATTATAACATGCATGAAAAGCACCACACCAGAATATTTTATAGTGCATGTAATATCGAGACTACTAGACTGTCTATTGACCTCTTTGAAGAAGGGTATCTCCTTCACAATCAAGGGGCAGTCGATTAGCCTTTTCCTGAGCTTTTCTGTGAATATTTCCAGAATTTCAGATATCATTAGGATTGATTTAGAGTAAACAGATTTTGCTTACGCATTGAAACCTAGTTCTGTATGTAACTGCAATTATGGGTGCCAAACCATCTCCAATTAATTTTTAACATTTAACTCATTTTTTAACTGCAGCAGCACAACTAGCTATGGGTGCCCAAAAAGTAGCTAGAAACAATACCTTTACCTCTTTGAGCCTTTTGGAAGTGTTCAGCTTCTCAGTGCTCACCTTACAACATTTTTTTTTCAAATACGTGTTTGTATGCCCACTGCTCTTGCTCCTTGTACAGTGAGAAGGAGCACATGGCAAGAAGAGACAAGAAAGAAGCATAACGAAAAAAAGCGAAAAAGGCGAGGACCTCTTTTGTATCGTACAATGTGTAAAACATTACTATTGCGACAACATATAGACAAATTATCACGGCTATGTATCCATTGTAGAGTCATACACAGCTGCAACACCACGACTAAATTTCAACCTTGTGTTGGTTTAGGATTCCTTTATAGTGGCAAGCTAATGATAACTGCATTTGTTTGGCACATACTAAGATGCAGTGAAATGTGATATGGTAATCTCTTTAGAATGCACGTCATGTGGCTTCATTGTATATGTGGCCACAAGTAACTCTGGTTGCAAAGCAATATGGCAGAGCCTAAACAGACGTCACTGACCACTCCAATCTGAACTTGCCTTTGCTACTTGCCCATTATCATCCCAGCAAAAAATGAATAATTCAATCTGCTACAGACAAGTGCTAGCTTATGCTAAGGACCAAGTATGAAGGGTGTTTTGTCATTATTGAGATCAGTTATTTGTTCAAGAACACTTGCTGTCAAACACAAATACATTGCTGTCGAAGCATCAAGACTCAAATATAAAGCAAAAAGAAGTGTCTCTTTAAAAATTACAGGCCACAAGGCAAGATAAATATTTGATATACTTGGGATGTAAGGCACGCACAAGAGGTGCTGCCATATTATACTTTTCCTTGTGTTGAAACCTGCTTGCTTTACTCACCCAATACATCTGTAAAGATGCCGTGAAAACACCCAGGAGCTGATGCAGCAAGGTTGAACACATGTCCAGGGATTCCACCATTCCTAAGCAGCCCTACAGCCTCCACAGTCCTGCAATCATTTGTAAGATAAATATAGTTCTACCCAAAGTTCTTGGTTTACAGACACACATGCAAGACACATAACCACTCTATAGGAAGTTTGCATGATATTGCGCTGGGTAGCAAAACGGATGCCAATATCAAGTATCCCGGCCTGCCGCTTCTTTCTTTCCGTTCTTAATTAATCAATCCATGGTTATTAAATGTTCCCCCAATGTGAAGTGTACTGGCAGTCCGGTGAAGAATTGCAATGTATTTAAAACACAGTCCAATTCAGGGCAAGTAAGCATGCAATAGCGTTTTGTCAGCTCTTCGAGAAAAGAGCATGAAGTTTAGCTAAAACCCATGTTCTTTATAAACACCATTCAATTTGATATAAAAGTTGTGAGCTGTAAAAGAACACGTATTCATGTTTAATCAGTGATTTCTTATAATGTACTGATATGAATGCAACTAACTGAATATGAAACGATAAATTTTGCTCGAGAATTTAGAGTTATGAACACTATCGCACTTGCCTGCTGCATCTTGTCCAAAACAGCGGCAAGATAGGCTAGTTTGTGTAGGTGAGTAGTAATGAGCAGTGCAAAGTAACAACAAGAAACACCAGTAACAACAGTATGGGGCAAGCACAGACTGCCAACTGTATAATTTATTACACAAAAGTTCGCCTGAATATCAGTCAGACAACTTGTGCAAATGAAGGTCCAATTGGGCATGAAGAAGTTACGAAATCAACAATGCCTGCTTTCACTAACAGGACCCTCATTCACATAAAGTATGCAGCGATAGGCCCCTACCGAGGTACGTCACAGCATGATGTCACTGGCACATGTAAAAGGTGTGACTGGAGAAACACTCCCGCTGGTGGCTCAGCCCGGTACAGACGTGCGGTGTTTGGGGCAAGTTTTAATTTTTCAAAGCTTACACTTCACGTTACAATGTCGACATTAGCTGTAGTATGTGTCAGCAAACATCCAGCTGTGTGGTAAACTGTGTGGTAAAATATTTGCCACGCTGTCTGTTTATCTTGAAGAAGTGAACACACGTGGTGGCCTGTGCGAGCAAGAGAGGCATAGTGTTGAAAAATGTGCACTGTTGATTGCGGCATGTAGTGTGCATTGAAAGGTATTGAGAATATCGGTTCAACTGAGAATACTGAGTGTGGTGTGTGAAGTGTCAATAACAATGTGTCTTGTTTGCGAAGACTAGCACTCATGGCAGGGACCCGTCGATGAAAAAACTTGATTCGACATTTTAGTCAAGGTAAATATGCACTTGACCTGACCATCTGCGAGTGGGTACATCTCGGTGTTTGCACTGTGCGCAGAAAAAAATTGCAAGGTCACCGGGCTGGAAGATACCATTTGCTGAAGCTGCACGTATGAATCGCCCCGACGAGTACGCAAGCTCAATAAAGATATAACTCCTTTTATCGAAGGCCTCATATTTCTTTATGTAATAAGCAGAGATTCTTGTTTCACATATACTCAGTACCTTTACCGCTCGATATTCATGAAGTGACAATGCAAACAACAAGTTTGTGTGTTAGGTCCTAAGGGAGCAATGTAAATATGCAAATAAGTTGTAGATGTCAGATGCAGCGATGTAACTGCGCAAAAGATTACGTATATATTAGACTACAGGTTTAGAATCACATACATCTCAGTGGTCTATCAGGAACGTCACAAACAACTTCCTTGTCAACCGGCCCTTGCACAGAGGGAGGGAATGGCTGGCACGGTGCTCGAAGTGACGTCACACTATTTGCAAACATAGAGAGGTTTCTTACTTAGGCAACATTTTGCACAATATATTTTTTAGATGCAAGACTGCACTCATTCACATCGATCATACTGATGTCTTTTGTTGTTACGTTGTGCTGTGAGTTACTAGGCATTTAGTCACCATGATCTATAAAAGCTAATTTCAGTGTTCTCTCTCATATTGCTGACAACTGTGTTGTTGCATAAATTGGGCAAAAAAGCAACACAGAAAGGCTGTCACAATAAATACACCAACATGGGTATTCTCCTGCAAACAAAAGTCGGCACTGGTCCTGTCATTACCCGTCTTCCTTCTCTCTTTGCCTTGTTTGTGCTGAAACAGCCAAGCACCCGATGAGTTAGATGAGAAATATTAACGCATCAAAACTATAAGTGCTTGCATCAGCAACTACACAACAGCGTGATAACCGCACCCCTGCCACACAGCAGCGAAACATATTTTGAACATGCTGGCAGTGTATTATTTTATAAAAAGCAACTCTTGCAGATTACAAAATCTCACATTGTGCATGCAAGTTTTCTTCAAAGTCAGGCGTACAATGTAGGTGCTGGCCGGTACATTATTAGTTACAAGCAAAGGCGTCTTGCAGGTACACATGCAGATTGCACGAACACCTCTCTCTCTCTCTCTACACTAGGCACACACATTATATGTTTCAACAAGCACACGCCACTGTTTAGGGGCATAATAACGCTCTACCGTGAACGTATGCTAATCAACCCACTTAGGCGGTTGGCTTGGTGAATCGAGCCAAGTTACAAATTGTATCGCCCGCGAACGTGAACAAAATGCTGCTTTGCATCAAATGGCACTGCAGGCTTCGTTTAATCAACAACGTAGCAAGCGCCGTGTGCGTCTTCCTCACTACATTGCACATATGAAAAAATCGATCACCATACACATGCATGTTGCCGCAGTTGTCTCGAATTAGCTCCAGTAAGGCCGCGCCGATGCACCATGGCTCTGCTGGCGTTAGCTTTGTCAAAGCGAATCGGCAACCGCACTCGCAAAGGCGCGTAAGGTTGCCGTTTCACGACGCCTCGTTCGAGTGCAGCAACACACACTTGCACTGAGTGGCATACTTGGTCTACATAAAAAAGTGTCCCCCTTACCTTTAGTTTCTTTCACACTGTCCTGAGGGAAGCGACCACAGGCGTCAGCCGTCACCTCGGAGTCCTTCGAGCGCCCGCCCAACCCGCCGATTCCTTGGACGACTCGCACTTGATCCGCACTCAGACAACTGCGGGAATAGGGCGCAATCTTAGCACATCACACGAACGAGGAACGGCGCTTCCTTGCGTAAATTTAACATTTCGTGCTCTCGTGTGTAGCAGCGCGAACACACGAGACACGCACCGAAACGGCATGCCCACAGAAACAAAGAAGACAAACAACATGTGGCTTTAGCTGTGAATGGATTTGACTTGAATATCTGTGTGAGAAAAATAAAAAAAACAACTGTCGCTGCTTTAAACTGAAAAAAATGTATGTTATCTGGCAAAATACCTTTAAAAGTGATAAACGGTTATTCAAAAAACAAGTTACAACTTATGAATATTTTCGCAGGTCTTTGTTTTGTTTTTGTTCTAGCAGACGACAGCCTCCTACTGCTTCTACGACAGACGTAGTGCGGTTTCACGTTCGGTGCGTGTCGCCGACGCAAAGCTCTACAGTAGTGATATCAGAGTTATCAATTCTCAATGAATCATAGGATGGCTACAAAGCAGTAACATTTTGACATAGTGCAGTACGCAATCTTTCAAGGCATTTCTTTGCTCTGAAGCAAATCGAAGCAAGCCGGCCGGCGCAATCAGCTGATGTCGCCGCTACGCGAGGCATGGTCGTGCGCAATAGCGTCGCGCCCCGCGCTCGATTTGTCATCAAGCGATAGAGCTACTAAGTGGAATAGAGCTAGATGCAGGGATTAATGGCGTATCACTCTAATTCCCTGTGGTGGCCGACTCAATCGCAAGAGAGCCCCGGGAAACAACCTTCAACTGCTCAAGCTTGTGTGTGGGTGTACAAATACTTGTTTTCATCCGCGGCGGGGCAGCAATCTATAGTTGGAAGACATGCGAAAAGCATGTGACGTATATACAATCCCTAAACATATGCACACAACAAAAGATACGATCGCATGTCGTACATAAATATGCCAACACATAGCGTGTAAAAAACAAATTTATATACATAACTTAAACTCATGGACTACCTTCAGCGCGAATAGCTTAGCAAGCTAGCGCACTCAGTTCACGTACGCGAGCACAACTAAGTGGCGCAGGTTCGAGTCCCGCCAAGTTCATTTTTTTGTTTTTTTTCCAACGTTTTCATTGTATTGCTATCTTTTCTAATGCCATAGGTTCTAAAACAAAATAAAAGCAATATTGCGTTCAAGTACGTATGTAGGGACTGTGTTTTTTGCGCAACAGTTATTAGTATTTTTATTTTCATTATTATATTTTTATTTATTTATTTATATACCAAAATTAAGGACTAAGGGGAACAATGGGTCTGCTGATTGTGAAGGGACTCGAGAAGTGAGAAAAATCAAACCAAAAAATTATTTGAGAAAAAACTGAGCATTTCACAGCCGGACCAGTTTCTTTAAGGGTAGGCCCTAGGTATGCGCGAGACTTGCTATATGACTCATCTCAAGCTGTGGCAGTTGAGGGAAGGCAATATCACCGAGAAGCAGTTCCAAAATATATTTTGGTTGATGTTTTTTGATTCCTCCAAAATAAGGGCTGCACAATTGTGATCGAGCCAAACCAAGAATTGCGGGCACGAAGTCATGAGACAGAAAATGAATAATGTTGATTGTTTGAAAAATTGCCCTTAATAAAAGGAAGAGTTATGGAGTGCTACGTAGCTTAACTCGCAGTAGGAATTTTATATATACATATAGATAGTTTAAAATGGACAATGTTGCACACACAGACATTGGTTAAATTTCTTTTCAACACAGTTGAAGCATCTATGTAGAACTGAAGCATCAAGAGAAGCTCATGCGTCCTCACTTTATTGCACTTTACATAGCTTGTATGCGTCATGCGGCCATGATATGATATATTTTAAAGCATTTGTTTAACCTATAATCTTTTTATTCATTAAAGCTGGCCCATAAGTTGTCCTATGTAGCACTACAATTGAAGCGTAATCTGCATGGTGGTCTGAAACAATGCTTTTGAAAATCTCAAAACGACCCAGCTCTATACACGACCATCCGTGCATCAGTGATAAGCACCATTATGTGTTTGTACATATCAGTTGTGCTCTCATACTTAATTATTTTTCTGACCACTCCCTCTGCCCCTACCTCGTTTCTGTCTTGAAGCTGTGGCGAGTTGTGTATAGCTGTCTTTATATTGTAGGAGCACGAACTATCAATAAAAAATTATTTTTAGGCTACATGCAATTAGTTTTCATAGATTTTCATTTCTTTTGTCGGTGCTCAGGAGAGCTAAGCTCATGGTCGATATTTTAAAATGACATTTCTCTTTGCCAATGTTAATGAGAACAGTTTCATTAATATTTACAAGTTCATTCACATTGAATTTAGTTCTCATTATTATTGTTTCACCAAAAAACGAGCCCTTGAAGTTATGCTTTTTTTGCTTGATTTGTTTTCGTGTGACAGCATGCAAGTAAAATGACAGTTATTGTCATTCCTTGTGAATGACACAATTTCAGTGTGACAGACTTTAGCACCTGGTCATCTGCAGAAGTTGTATTCATTCTGGAAAAGGGCGAACAGCAGTGACTGACAACACAGACTAGCCTGCGTTATTCTTTTGTACTATATATGTCACTGTGCATTCATTTCCCTACTGAAACGTTCCGCATATACGGATCCGTACATACGCAATTATTAGACTACGGAAAGCCGCATCATGCGAAAAGATGCGAACATCCGCAGCTTACGGAACGCGCCTTATCATGCGAAAAGATGCGGACATCCGCAGCTTACGGAAAGCGCCATATCGTGCGAAAAGATGCGGACATGCGCAGCTTACGGAAAGTGCCATATCATGCTAAATTACCCGATAAGCAGCTTACAGAAATCAGCATAATGCAGAAACCATGCATCTATCTGCTGCATCTTGCAGAGATCAATTGGACATCCTAGATCTCGAGTAAAAGCGATTGGCCATTCACATTGTTTGCGAAAGCAAGTACTGTGTAGAAATATATATGATTATTTCATTCTTAATATAGTGCATGAAGGTGAAATATGTTTGCTATCTGAAACAGCCTTGATGAGTAAACAAAGGCTTGAAAGAAACAAATGTGTTAAGAAGCTACTTAATGAGGGATTGAATCATCGGCATCTTTCTAATTGTCGTGATGCGGAAGCAAAATTACCTTTCAAATAAAATACATTACAAAACTACCAAATTAACATGCTAGCGATCATAAATGGTGGTTACATTGCAACACATTAATGAAGTGTTCTATGCAAGACCTAAAGAACTTATAAAGTTATTATTATCAATAGAGAAGCATTTTTATACACACCAGCCCTGCTACAATCAATATATTTTTTTATTTGTCTATATGCTCCAACTGTGAATGGTGACATTGCAGTGTTGATGGTACACAAATGAGGTGACTACACCGTAATTTCACGAGCTCCACCTAAGACACAGGATGGTGGCACAAAACACAATGTAACAGCAATTTTAGAACGAAATGTTTAAACATAAATAATAATCATAGCACAGTGAAAGTGTGGCGCTGTGTTTGTATCATGAACGCCTTGTGGAGATCGGCGAAATGCTGCTTGAGGCTCCGGCACCACTGTAAATTTGGAAGGTCACGGCCATAGAACCTATGTGTCCTTCATAGGCACCTGGAAATAAAAATAATTGACACAAATAATGTCAGAGACACATGTTAGCACATTAGTTCACATGCACAAAAAATATAACACACAGAATGAAACTGAAAATGTAAGGCACACAATCCTTCATGTTATGCATATGTGAATAATAGAAGGAATGAGTGTATAAATTAGTTCTGCCACATCAAAGAAAACAGCATGCTTATCACAGTGAAAATAACTAGGTTGTCACAATTTTCAAGTAGTAGAGATAATCAATTAATATGTCCTTATAAAATTATGATTATAAATGCTTCCTGCACAGTAAAACTTTAGAAACTGCAAGTGAAAGCTCTCAATGTACATTTAATAGTGTGTGCATGTACATCTGCTGCCTTTATACTATACAGTTTGTGCACAAAATTGGCATCTTGAACAATTTTGAGAGTTAAACCTATGCAACTTATGAAGGTTAAAATCACCATGAAAACAAGCAGGACAAGGCAGGTGCCATTAAAAATCTGTGCAAGCCAGATAACTATAACCGAACTGCACACATATACGGGAGCAAGAGTACCAGAAATTCGGCTGCTGACCCGCAGGGCGCGGTATCAAATCCAGGCTCCATTTCCGATGGAGGCAGAAATGCTGTAAGCACGTGTGCTCAGATTTGGGTGTACGTTAAAGAACCCCAAGTGGTCGAAGTTTCCAGTGCCCTCCACTACGGCGTCTCTCATAATCATATCGTGGTTTTCAGACGTGAAACCCCACATATAAATCAAGAATAACAGAAATAAACTGCCAACAGAAAAGTTGAGTGCATGTGCTATCTGTAAGTGCTTACACCTTACTACATACAGCATGCTCATTCCATTTTAAATATCGATATTGAAAATAACTGCTCTATTAGGAATATAAAAGGTAAGGTAGAACTGAACGACTCTACAAAAAGTGACCCTAATATGACATCACGTTTTCTTATAACAAAATTGACTAGGACTCTGAAATATCATTATGCAAGAAAACATCTGCAAAGATCAATCAAGTTTCAAGTCATATATTTTTAATATGGCTACTATGACTATAACCAAGAAATCGACCTCAACATGGCTAATGTTAGTTTTTAAGGCCTATGTTCACTAGACAATGAACTATACCACAAAAAGCACAGCGTTCAGGCAAAGCACCACACAAAAAAAGAAAACAGTCCTTTTTGTTATTACCTACAATGCCTTTAAAATGGTACTTTTACCTCTACTTCCCGCTTTTTATCAAAGTAACTGGTGTGAAACAAGTTAGCTGAAAATGCACTGTGCCTCCAAAACCTGTTGGTTGAATCTGAATTTTTAAAAAATGGTGAAGCTTGCACTAAATTAGGCTCCACAAGCCTTGGAACAGTGAGACTGCATGACTCTTAGGACTACTTTGGTTACTTGTGTTTTGTTTCTGAGCTTAAGCATAAAGACAAGGGCTTAACTCAATTGCTGCTAACAAACAAATGCTTGATTGATTTGTGGGGTTTAACGTCCCAAAACCACTATTACATAATGGGAGACGCCGTAGTGGAGGGCTCCGGAAGTTTTGACCACCTGGGGTTCTTTAACGTGCACCCAAATCTGAGTACACGGGCCTACAACATTTCCGCCTCCATCGAAAATGCAGCCGCCACAGCCGGGATTTGATCCCGCGACCTGCGGGTCAGCAGCCGAGTACCTTAGCCACTAGACCACCGTGGCGGGGCCAACAAACAAATGCTTTCGAAACTGCCCGAGCGTCAAAGGATGCTCAGACATTTGTTGTTTTTCGCACTGGGCTATTCTACACCAAACATACAAACCATACTGCCTGGCGACCATCACAGATGTATAGTTTAAAAAATGATGGTAATTTACTCTTCTGAAAATAGCTATTTGCAGAAATGTTTTGAAGAGAAAAAAGTAGTGGTCAGGTGGGTACCTTCAGAATTTCGCAGAATGTGGTGCGGGTGTTATTTGTGAGAAAATTTTCAAAATACCACTTTTTCTTGCCATATCGAATTTGATCTACATATTAAGTAAAGGTGCTTCTTAAAGTATTTGAAGCCGAGTAACATTAGTGCAATTTTTCCGCTACATAGGCTTTGAAGAATTCAGCCAAACTGTTTTATCGTTTGCATTTCTTGTATGGCAATACGCACTTTGTATAAATATTTGAGCCACAAATACTCACTGCACAGAAGTTATATTTCACAAAAAAATAATGTTAGGTCCAGATTACAAATATCACTATATAATCGTTTTTTTCCACATTGAGATGCAACTTGAGCTGTGTGTTTGTCTAATTGAAGATTACTTTTATGTGTAAGTTGAAAGCAAATAAACAGTTCTTGTTATATGGGAAGTGTTATCATTACAATTTTTGTTTAAATGAGGAAAATGATTTTTGAAGTCTCCAATTGAGGGCCATGGAGAACTTCGGAACGGAAGCTGTCGTATATCAAATGCAGAAAACAGCCATCATAAGAAAACTTCAAAAAATCATTTCTACTTTAAAACCAAGTGTAATCATATAACTTTCCAAATAAAGAGAACTGCTTCCTTGCTTTTGATGTGGCAAAAAAATTGCACTAATATTACTGAGCTTCATGCACTACACACAATCACCTTTACTTAATACCTAGGCCGAATTTGGTGTAGAAGAGGCAGTATTTCTGAAACACTTTTTACTTTTTACAAACAACACCCAGACGACGTCCTGGGAAGTCCAGAAGGCACCAACGTGGCCTAATATTTTGTTCTCTGCGATATATTTTAGCATTGTGCTGTTTTCAATACAGTAACAAGCACAATATTTTTTTTTTCAAAACACATTTAATACGGTTGGCAAAATGGCTGGAATGTTTGATGTGTAATTGCTTCACTGCCAGCATTTATTCTTCCAAAGCTCAAGCTATCACCTCTCTGTTACTGCCTCCCTCACATACAATGCCTGCATAGGAAAGAAAAAGAAAGGCAGGTCCGACAAAGTTCGCAAGGCAAGATATTTTCATGTTGGATAAATTCATTACCATAAACAGTAGCAAAATAACATTCATTTTGAGTAGTCCAAGACACAAGCTATATACCAGCATACTAAGAGCCAAGCACAGACTTTTTATTTAAACATGTGTGGTGATAGACAGGAAGCACTTATTGCAAGACTGATCAGTCTGTAATTAAGTGAATGAAGTACAATGCACTGCTCAATCCAACACCACATAGGCATCTTTGCTATAGCAAAGCCATGTGTCATTGATTCATGCACTAGATGGGACAATGCAAATGTAACAAAAAAGGTGAAAAAAGAAAACAAGGGGAAAAAAAGAAGAAAAGGGGGGATGCGAAGTAGGAGCAGTGTAGCACTACTTTTACTTTGCATCCCCCTTTTCTTTCTTCTTTTTTCTTCTTTTCTAACATTTATCTTTTTTGCTTCCCTTACCCCCAACCTCCGACAGGAGAACACTTTGTATCAGCGCAACCTAACTTGAAAAGAAGCAAGGGCTGCACTCTTCTGCGTTATAGGTTTTTTTTCAGACAAACATTTCCAACAGGCACACAAGCCTACACCAAAAGATGATGTCATTACTGACCCCATTTAAACTAACACGCCAAGAATGACAAGGTGACTTCTAAAAAATAGGTCCTCCTATCGCAACATCGGCCAGCCTGTCTGAAGTTCTTCTACTGTTCACCCTGATTACCCCACTAATGTTTCCATCTGTCGACTCACATCTTCATTTTGGATAACACTAAGACGAGCTTACATTGATGAACACGCACGAAAGTTTAGTGATGTATCATGTATGAGAACAAGCAACTCTGTTAAAAATTATTGATAGCTTGCTTCCAGGCTTTTTATACTGTAGCCTGAAACTTCGTAATGTCTTCTATGCACATGAACCAGATTGACAACGTAATGCACAACATGCTTAAGAAAACTGCGAGGAACATGATAACGACAAAATGACAGGCCACCCAAATTTTTCGCTGTACATGTTTATAAAATGTTCATGTACACCCAAACGAGGTTCTTATGATACAAGCCGAAAAAACCTACAAGTAGGGCCTTGGAGCCTTCTGGAAGTAGACGTGTTGCATTTTTTCTGTGGAGGACTTTACACCCATAAGTGAGGAACAAAACTCCTGTGTAATGAAGAAAGTTGGCAGCTATCAGTTATAGAAAAACCTAATGCAGCTAATCTTCCCCGACACATCTGTACATTTAGAGAGGTGACGTAGCTTCTGTGATTGTGGCAGTAACTCCAACAGGACCAGTGCGAAAATTGGCACTACTTGGTTAGACACATGTCCAAACATGCCTGCCCAACTCCCTCTAGCCATCCCGGCTGAATCTGACACATGATTTCTTAACTGCTGGCTGGACAAAAACAAAACCACTGAAGCACTCACAATACACAGCGTGAAGTTCCTCTGGAGTGGTCAACTTCGTCTTCTGCGATGAAAGAGCAGCACAGTGTACTGATAAGGCACTCCTTGCAATGGTTTTCAAGCCACACAGTGACCATGATGTTCCTGTCGAAGAAAGCTTCGGGAACTTGGAGGGTGCTTGCTCTTTTCTGGGGGCTGCTGCCGCTCCTCGTTTTCTGCTCAAGGTCAACCTGCACAAAGTTGTAGACGAGGCTTTAAGAGTTGTATATAATGATATGCAAATTTTCGCTGAACACACATTTCCTCGTGGCACACTGAGGAATTTCTTATAAAACTTAAGGCCTCGCATATGCAAACATTTACAATCGATTCGAAGATGCACTCGACTCTAAAGGAGCAAGTTTGTTATGTAGTGTGTATAAAGAAAGGTCATTCAGCACAACCACAACTACAGTTGCACACGAAAACGACATTTTACACGATACTGTTTATTTACATGGTCCATTTTATTTTATTTACACGGTCCATTTTACACGGTCCTGTTTTACACGATCTAGTCTGCATGAAATCTTGAACCGGGCACCAATAGATTAAAAGACACACACAGAGTTTGAGACAAACCTAGTTTCCCGTGGAGCATCTTCTTGCACAATAACAACACATCTAAGTTTAGTTAGTTGGTCAGAACGAGGTGAAAACAGCTCGCACTTGAAAAGTACGGGCAGAAGGAATGACGCCTGCACCCTGTGCTCCCTGTACATTCTCGTTGAGGGTGCAGTTTTCACCTTATTCTTATGCAATTTCGCATTTATAACATTGTTCGCTGCATAATCTTTGTGGCATTAAAGTGTGTGATACCGTCATGTGTATCCCATGTAATTAATAAAAATAGAATACAAGATAGCTTGATTCAAAAATAACAAAGTGCATCCAGTGCCATGTCCTGTAGCCATTCTTTAGGCAAGTGGCAGAATGATTTATTCTTCAAAACATATCTTACTTGTAACCACTACAAGAGCTAACTTGTGCACTGGCACATTCTGTTTGCCTCTTCAGATTATAAGGTACCTTTTTTACACCAGAAAGTCTTCAAGAAGAATAGAAGTGTTGTAATTGTGAAGAAAGAAAAGTAGAAGGAAAAAAAGATAACCTGCCCTGTACAGAGACCGAGCCTGCGAACTTCGAATAACATGTCCGATGCTCTATCAACTGAGCTACCATGGCGGCTATCCCTCTTCCATTTTGTACGGTATATATGTGCATTTATACATGGAAGAGTCAGTCAGCACTGCTTGTTACCAATATGGCGAGTGTGGGACACCTTTTTTTTGCCTACTGGCAATTACATTACGATTGCAATTACGTTACGATTACTTCCAATATCCCTATACTTCTATGGCAGCATTATGCATCTGTCAGTTCTCAGAAAATCTGCTAGTCACAGGAGATGGCAATGGTTCACCCTCCCACCTAAATGCATGTACTTGAACACATGCACAACTGATCAAAAAAAACAAGTCACACACCGCTAAGATTACTGAGGTTCACTGTTTCAGATTCATGAGTAAAGGAAAGAACTATAAATTTAAGGGTTTGTTGTCTTTGTTGAACACATTATAATGAGAACTAGTAGACAATGATGCCAAACAAGCTATAGGGGATGTTATTAAAAGTAACTTTAACAAAATTATGAAAAGAAAAGTGAACAAAAACGTAACTCGGCAACGTTTCTTGACAACTGAATTGACATTCCTTTTTATAACATCCCTATATTTTACTGGGTAATGTTGTCGGGTAATTCTCATTATTACAGTGGTGAGTAGGCTGACAAAAAAAGCATATAGCATTGATACTTCTTTTGAACACCTAATAGTTTGAGGACCTTAAAAGAGCACAAGCTACTTTGAGTAGACCAGAATATTTAGTTGGAGCGAAAAAAAAACGTACACGCATTTTTACCAGGCTTTTTAACACATTTTGAGACATAAAAGTGTATGCTGCCAGTAATGTTAATTATCATTACTTTTGTCACACTATGCACTGTAGTAGGTGTAGTTAGAGTGGTGATAGTGAAGGATTAATCAAGCACGCCACCAACTGTGTTCACATCAATGGTCGCGTATTTTAAAAATAAACCTGCTGTATAATAAAAAAATTTTAGATCATTTATGATTTTATCCAAATCAAGTTAAACCGACTGGGTAAGCAAACCATTTGCATAAAATCAAAAGGCATAAAGTGATTCATGTATTATAACTATGTGAACAATTTCAGCAACGCAGGGCAAAGTGACAACAGTTCTATTAAAAACCCCTCTCTTTATAACGTGCATGAAAAGCACCACACCAGAATACTTTATAGTGCATGTAATATCGAGACTACTAGACTGTCTATTGACCTTTTAGAAGAAGGGTATCTCCTTCATGTTCAAGGGGCAACCACTTAGCCTTTTCCTGAGCTTTTCTGTGAATATTTTCTGAATTTCAGATATCATTAAGATTGATTTAGAGTGAACAGATTTTGCTTACGCATTGAAACCTAGTTCTGTATGTAACTGCAAATATGGGTGCCAAACCACCTCCAATTAATTTTTAACATTTAACTCATTTTTAACTGCAGCAGCACAACTAGCTGTGGGTGCCCAAAAAGTAGCTAGAAACAATACCTTTACCTCTTTGAGCCTTTCGGAAGTGTTCAGCTTCTCAGTGCTCACCTTACAATATTTTTTTAAATACGTGTTTGTGTGCCCACTACTCTTGCTCCTTGTACAGTGAGGAGGAGCACACGGCAAGAAGAGACAAGAAAGAAGCATTGCGAAAAAAAGCGAAATAAGCGAGGACCTCTTTTGTATCGTACAATGTGTGTAACATTACTATTGCGACAGCATATAGACAAATTATCACGGCTATGCATCCATTGTAGAGTCATACACAGCTGCAACACCATGACTAAATTTCAACCTTGTGTTGGTTTAGTATCCCTTTATAATGGCAAGCTAATGATATCTGCATTTGTTTGGCACACATTGAGATGCAGCAAAATGTGATATGGTAATCTCATTTAGAATGCACGTCATGTGGCTTCATTGTATATGTGGCCACAAGTAACTCTGGTTGCAAAGCAATATGGCAGAGCCTAAACAGACGTCACCGACCACTCCAATTTGAACTTGCCTTTGCTACTTGCCCATTATCATCCCAGCAAAAAATGAATAATTGAATCTGCTACAGGTATGTGCTAGCTTATGCTAAGGACCAAATATGAAGGGTGTTTTGTCATTATTGAGATCAGTTATTTGTTCAACAACACTTGCCGTCAAAAACAAATACATTGCTGTCAAAGCATCAAGACTCAAATATAAAGCAAAAAGAAGTGTCTCTTTAAAAATTACAGGCCACAAGGTGCAAGATAAATATTTGATATACTTGGGATGTAAGGCACGCACAAGAGGTTCTGCCATATTATACTTTTCCTTGTGTTGAAACTTGCTTGCTTTACTCACCCAACACATCTGTAAAGATGCCGTGAAAACACCAAGGAGCTGATGCAGCAAGGTTGAACACATGTCCAGGGATTCCACCATTCCTAAGCTGCCCTACAGCCTCCACAGTCCTGCAACCATTTTCAAGATAAATATAGTTCTACCCAAAGTTTTTGGTTTACAGACACACATGCAAGACGCATAACCACTCTATAGGAAGTTTGCATGATAATGCGCTGGGTAGCAAAACGGATGCCAATATCAAGTATCCCGGCCTGCCGCTTCTTTCTTTCCGTTCTTAATTAATCAATCCATGGTTAATAAATGTTCCCCCGATGTGAAGTGTACTGGCAGTCCGGTGAAGAATTGCAATGTATTTCAAACACAGTCCGATTCATGGCAAGTAAGCAACCAATAGCGTTTTGTCAGCTGTTCAAGAAAAGAACATGAAGTTTAGCTAAAACTCATGTTTTTTTATAAACACCATTCAATTTGATATAAAAGTTGTGAGCATTATGTGAAGGAACACGGAAATAATGTTTAATCAATGATTTCTTTAATGTACTGTTATGAATGCAACTAACTGAATATGAAACGATAATTTTTGCTTGAGAATTTAGAGTTATGAACACTATCGCACTTGCCAGCTGCATCTTGTCCAAAACAGCAGCAAGATAGGCTAGTTTCTGTAGGTGAGCAGTAATGAACAGTGCAAAGTAACAACAAGAAACACCAGTAACAACAGTATGGAGCAAGCACAGACTGCCAACTGTATAATTTATTGCACAAAAGTTGTTCGCCTGAATATCAGTCAGACAACTCGTGCAAATGAAGGTCCAGTTAGGAATGAACAATTTACGAAATCAACAATGCCTGCTTTCACTAACAGGACCCTCATTCACATAAAGTATGCAGCGATAGGCCCCTACCGAGGTACGTCACAGCATGATGTCACTGGCACATGTAAAAGGTGTGACTGGAAAAACACTCCCGCTGGTGGCTCAGCCCGGTACAGACGTGCGGTGTTTGGGGCAAGTTTTAATTTTTCAAAGCTTACACTTCACGTTACAATGTCGACATTAGCTGTAGTATGTGTCAGCAAACATCCAGCTGTGTGGTAAAATATTTGCCACGCTGTCTGTTTATCTTGAAGAAGTGAACACATGTGGTGGCCTGTGCGAGGAACAGTGGCATAGTCTTCAAAAATGTGCACTGTTGATTGCGGCATGTAGTGTGCATTGAAAGGTATTGAGAATATTGGTTCAACTGAGAATATTGTGTGTGGTGTGTGCAGTGTCAATAACAACGTGTCTTGTTTGCGAAGACGTTATCACTCATGGCAGGGACCGGTCGATGAAAAAACTTGATTCGACATTTTAGTCAAGGTAAATATGCACTTGACTCGATCATCTGCGAGTGGGTACATCTCGGTGTTTGCGCTGTGTGCAGAAAAAATTGCATGGTCACCGGGCTGGAAGATACCATTTGCTGAAGCTGCATGTATGAATCGCCCCGACGAGTACGCAAGCTCAATAAAGGTATAACTCGTTTTATCGAAGGCCTCATATGTCTTCATGTAATAAGCAGAGATTCTTGTTTCACATATACTCAGTACCTTTACCGCTCGATATTCATGAAGTGACAATGCAAACAACAAGTTTGTGTGTTAGGTCCTAAGGGAGCAATGTAAATATGCAAATAAGTTGTAGATGTCAGATGCAGCGATGTAACTGCGCAAAAGATTACGTATATATTAGACTACAGGTTTAGAATCGCATACATCTCAGTGGTCTATCAGGAACTGTCACAAACAACTTCCTTGTCAACCAGCCCTTGCACAGAGGGAGGGAAAGGCTGGCACGGCGCTCAAAGTGACGTCACACTATTTGCAAACATAGAGAGGTTTCTTACTTAGGCAACATTTTGCACAATATATTTTTAGATGCAAGACTGTACTCGTCCACATTGATCATACTGATGTCTTTTGTTGTTGCTTTGTGCTGTGAATTGCTAGGCATTTAGTCACCATGATCTTTAAAAGCTAATTTCAGTGTTCTCTCTCATATTGCTGACAACTGTGTTGTTGCATAAATTGGGCAAAAAAGGAACACAGAAAGGCTGTCACAATAAATACACCAACATGGGTATTCTCCTGCAAACAAAAGTCAGCACTGGTCCTGTCATTACCCGTCTTCCTTCTCTATTTGCCTTGTTTGTGCTGAAACAGCCAAACACCTGATGAGTTAGATGAGAAATATTAACGCATCAAAACTATAAGTGCTTGCATCAGCAACTACACAACAGCGTGATAACCGCACCCCTGCCACACAGCAGCGAAACATATTTTGAACATGCTGGCAGTGTATTATTTTATAAAAAGCAACTCCGGCAGATTACAAAATCTCACACTGTAAATGCAAGTTTTCTTCAAAGTCAGGCGTACAATATAGGTGCTGGCCGGTACATTATTAGTACAAGCAAAAAGCTTCTTGCAGGTACATATGCAGATTGCACGAACACCTCTCTCTCTACACTAGGCACACACATTATATCTTTTAACAAGCACACGCCACTGTTTAGGGGCATAACGCTCTACCGTGAACGTATGCTAATCAACCCACTTAGGCGGTTGGCTAGTTGAATCGAGCCAAGTTACAATATGTATCGCCAGCGAACGTAAACAAATGCTGCTTTCCATCAAATGGCACTGCAGGCTCGTTTAATCAACAAACGTAGCAAGCGCCGTTGTGCGTCTTCCTCACTACATTGCACATATGAAAAATCGATCCCATACACATGCATGTTGCCGCAGTTGTCCTCGAATTAGCTCCAGTAAGGCCGACCGATGCGCCATGGCTCTGCTAGCGTTAGCGGTTGTCAAAGCGAATCGGCAAACCGCACTCGCAAAGCGCGTAAGGTTGCCGTTT